>JANTCA010006307.1:8464-19321 GCA_024741275.1 Chironex yamaguchii
AGAGAGTACGCTATAACAATTACTCTGATGATGTACTAGGTTGCCAACTAATTGTTTCAACTTGCGATGTTTTTATACTTGGCAACTACGGGTGGTTTGTCTCTGTGTATGTGTACTGAGGTCATGAATTACATATTATTTCTAATGAATTTGCAACTAACACAATTTTTCTTGTTACAATAAAAGCACAAGCTCGAATAATGAGCTTGTGAAGTGAATAGTAGTTACGTGTGTACTGACTTTTTTTTCACAGCTGCGTTTTATAGCCTGAACGCAGACTGCATTAGGCCTTATTTCTGTGATCAAGTTAATTAGGTACTCTTGGACACTTGTTTGTTGAAATTTGACAAGTGAAGTACTGTAATATTTGGCTATTAGACGGTTGAGTAGAAAAGGTAAAGAAGACTCTTGTGTCACTTACTGAACTGTCTCTTCTACAATGTTGACTATAAAGTCAAAAACTGTGACAGTAGACTGAAATTTAGTACAGTGCCCATGTTAATTCGCTAGCAAATTGGCATCGCAAATTTTGTGTGTATTCATTTGCTAAATAGAGAGCGATAGGCTCGACCTTAACTTGATCTCATCCAACATCGTTATGAAAGTGATAACAAAATATAGATTTTGTCGCATGACTAAGACCTCTTAGGTCGGAAATTCGTCGATGGATTCTTCTGTTTTTTCTAAAACGGCGATAATTTTTTTAAGCTCTACAGCATTCATTTTTTGCAGTATTTACGAAACTTAAGAAATAGTGGACCACTGCACCTGATAGAGTCGTCAAAACGTCGGTTGCGACATAAATGTATCTTTCTATAGCATGGGTGTTTATAGACAGACATTTGAATATTCATTTTGTGGTACAAAACTAAGAGACATCTTCCAAATTATTTCTATAGTGCATTAGTTGGTGTTAAATGACGGTTTTCATTTAGCTACTAATGAGGCGCACACTTGTAAGTGGACATTAGCTTGGCCTACAGAAGTAGCATTGCAGCTTCCAAACGTAAACTGATCAACAAGGTGTATTTGGCCCCTTTGTAAAGGAGATTAACGTATTGATGTACGCAAACGAATAATAAAAATAATTGGACATTGGCTTGTAGAATAACAATTCTTAAAAAGTTGACATATTTGGTTATGACAGTATACAGAGGGCAACACAGTTATCACAGAAAATTTGATAATATATATGATGCCTTATTGATTACTCAAATTCAAGATTGTTACAAGAGACATCTTCCAAATATTTCGATAATTTTGTCAGCATAGGATGCAGACAAGTTTATCCATGTTTCCAGTTTAATCATACAAAGTCCATAACAGCATTTACTCTGTCACATGTTAAGTTCAATACAGTCCCAACGAATTGTGATAACATAAGCTGTAGTTCGTGTTAAAAATATTTGATGTGGTCGTATAATCCACAGGAGATAAAATTCATTTAAAAACCAGTTTATTTGAAGCTCACTGAGTCTTTAAAAGAGCGTGCTTCAATATATTTTAAAATTAAGAATACAGTAGCCTATGTTTGATGGACTTAAGCGCAATGATAGTGGTAGGCTTACATAGTTATACCATTTTCCAATTTAATTTAAAGACAACGTGAAAGTGCTTAATAGATTTACTAGTAAATGCCACTTTTCAACTAAACATAGAATTGCTCTCTGTTCTCTGATGACGATCAACACGACTGTGAGTACAGCATGCGGTGTCCCTGTTCGCGTGTAAAATGGACTCAGATATTAGATAAGACAATTCAATGCCCGTTTACATGATAACCGACAGCAAAATGTTATCAGTCACGAAATGGCAGTCATCCCTTAATTATATCACTTGACATTGGCAGTAGAATACTAAGTTAGTTGTGCGTCGTCGACACTGTTTGTTGTGAGTCTTACTTGCAATATGCTTTCTATAAAAGTTCACACCTACATAAGACAGTTATGGAACTTAAAATGGTTGAATGGATGTGAATCCATCGTATTCTCTGTTTAGCGGAATTTGAATATCGGTGAACGATACAAGCGAATTCCCTATGCAATTTCATGAGTGCGTCTTGCGAAAGTGTGTTTCATATGCACTTACATAGCAAAACACTTTAGAATCGGAGAATAATGTATGCTGAAGACAAAAACGCTGTTTTGCAGTATATGAAGTCGTAATACGCTTACCTCTAGATACATACAAACCTACTACTGTAAATCTCCGGCAGATGCGAGTATTTATTTGCTAAATGCATTCTTAAGTGTGCTTCTATTTTTTACTCACCTGTTGACTGTTGAAAATTACTTCCTCTCGACGTCCCGAAGTTTCCGAGTTATTAGCTGTCTTACAAAGCCATTCTTGTTCACTGCCTAGCAGCCTGTCATGTAGGGCTGTGTTACTTTTTCAACATCTGTCGTAGGTTTCAAGGATAACTATACTTAAAGATACATTATATCAAGCATTCCTAGCATTTCCAGTGTTGAAGTGATTAATTTTTAAAACAGATTTCGCCTTACATTGTCTTGAATATAACGTAAACATGCTTTAATACTTTCGAATTTTCTTTTGACAATTAGCGACTAAAAATCTTGAGACATCTTGCCCTGTCAATGAGCGAGTGTTTATTACAGTATGTAATTATTTTTAAATCGTTCCAAGATTTACGTTGTATTTGATGTGGAGTCTTAGCGAAGGGGCTATTAAAAAGCAGCGACAACAGCGTCGAATAAATTATTGAGAGAGAATGCTTTTGTTATGGTGAAGAGATTTGGGATGACAAGTAAGCGATGACTTGAATACATGGAGGCGAAAAAACTTAATGATGCTCAACTGCTTCTGTAAAATGCAGCACCAGACTGGAAGTTCTGAATAAGCAAAATTATTGAAAGGCCATAAGCCTAGAACGAGCATAACCAATTGGCGACCAACTGGGTAGTCTACTTTTGTTCCTTGCCACCCAAACTGATACACAGTGGTGCTGCTGAGGTGACCATACGGCTGTCAATATTTCAATGGAGTGTTAGTGTGACCTTAAGCGTATATGGTGATAATAAGCCTGAGTTTTAGGAGTATGTAAATATATATTACCTTAGATTTGTAGCGGTTTGCAAAATAGTTGTGGCAAGTGGGAAAAGCACGAGTTATCAGGCATTGTCATGAGGCAGAGGATCATCTTTTAAGTAATGTGGCTAAGTATTTCTGTCCTCGCTGCTCTCCATGTAAAAATGATTACCCCAGTACGTAGACTTGTGTATAAATCCATTCATCGATGTAAGTTGTGTACTAGGTGGGTGCATGTCACGGTGGATAGCTTTTAACATTTGTCACTTTTTGTGAAAAGCAGAATCAAGTGGTACTTCTAAAAGCACAGAGGAAAATTCTTTTGCAAAAGACAAATGATAGATTATAGGTACGGAAAATGTGTTAACCTTTACTACAAAACACAGCCAATTAAGAATACCTGGTTTCAATCAAATTCAAAACAGGACTAACTAATTATTCGAAAGCAAATTGAATATATTTACAGGCAATAACCAGATTGACCTACAATCAATAGAATCTGTGACAAAAGGTGGATGTGGAACCCTAAAAATGTGCTCGTGAATACATGGACGAGATATCTATGAAGGAGTGGATGTGAAAAAGCTATATATGATGTAGTGTTATGTACAGCAAAGATATTTTGTGCAGAAATATTTTAAACGATTGGCGTTGTGCGAGATTATTAAAATGCGAAAATAATTAAAGTTGAAAGATATTTTGTACAGAAGTGTTAAAAATGAAAGACTTTTGAGACGAAATATTGAAAACGAAAGAAATTTTGTAAGAAATAATTGAATGAGATTTCAACACTAGATGTTTAGGTGTATTTCAAGTTAAGTGGTTTTTTTATATAACTTATTGCTGTGGATGAAAACTTTTAGTTTTAGCAGACCGAGCAGACATAGCAAACTTTACAGAAAGCACTACTAATCAATGCGATTATTCATTTCTTTAGTAAAGATTAAAGCGTATATTGGACCCCACAGGTTCACACAATTCTTTAATCGAACAGACGTCAGCCTTTGATGTACAGACCTTTGGACTGTGCCAGACTTGTGCTTCTTGTATGTATCTTAAAATGTTTACTTTAAGACTTTCTATGTTGGTGGGGAAGTTCATACAATCTCACTTCTTTCTCTAGATATGCTCGTTATCCCTGATTTTAAGACATAGTTTCTTCGTTAATAGGTTATTTTTGGTGTACCCGAATCAGAGCCTAAAGAGACGCTGCATGTTTAAAATAACAAAATTTGATCCACAATTTTGTCAGAAGGTAATCTTATCGCAGACATGTACTTCTATTCAGAAAAACAGCGTCATGAATATTGACCGAACCGTCCTGTAGGTGTTGCAAATGCCATTACAAACGTCTATGTTATATTTCTCTCAGTATCTCAAGAGTATAATCAAGAAGTAGTCCTTCTGTGGCGTTTATCAAGTCTTCGTTAAATTGTATTCTGGGGTGGGAGACCATAGATTGTTTATTTCTTGGACATTTACCCTGCGATATCTTCGACCTGCGGATAATCTGTGTTGTTCTTTTATCATTGAAAGTATGTAGTAGTTCCTGATATTTCCAAATTTACAGTTTGTCGTTACGTTGAATATAATAAGCCTCTTTCGCGAAACGCAATAACAAGTGTAAAAACTAAGTTAGGCGAGACAACGTTGTTAAGACATGCAAATACTTTTCGATATTTGGTTATGGCCTGTTTGAAAGTTTTACTGAGCTGACCTGTCCACGGAAATACTAAGAGGCGAGGCAGTGTAAGGTCAAATAGTGTTAATAGAATCGAGTAGTAACGTTTTCACACATCTTTGAACCACGTTGATCTGACAGATGTTTATCTAACTAAAAGCACTCATGTGCTGTTATTAGAAGAATTTTGTCTTATTACATTTGATAAGCATACGTTTAAATGAAATTTGAAGTTGTTGGAATGATTTTTATTTAAGCAAAGGCTTACGCTTTGTACCGATGTCAAATATAGTCGGATAAGCACCAGACTATTTAATGACTTTGTATTATATCCTCTAAACGTCAACAAAATCACTCGACAGGTCATTGATACACCAAATGATCTCAGTAGCTACAAGTCCATGTGCTCCCGATTGTGACATAATAGTTTCCTGTAACACGCCTTTGCTTGTCGCTAGGGTATGACTACATGACTAGGGTAGTGTTTGTCAAATGGTTCGCTTTGCGAGATGTTGTGTATATTTAAAGCTATAAATAGGTACCTTGTTGCCACAAGAAAACTAAATGTCTGAAATCACTATGCCTCGATGCAAATCTGTTCCTCTTTCGCCGGCTAATTAGTTAATGACTATACCACTTGTGTTCGGAAGGGTTCAAAATGCTTGGCTATTGCTCGTTGTGATCTTTTATGAACAGATTACAGTCGATATATAAATTATTTACATATACAAACTAGCCATACTGGTTTAATATACGTTATATTTAGAAATTAGGGCTCCAAGAGCAAAAAACTATACCTTCCAGAACTCTGAATTCCAGTTTAATATTGCCTTCGTTTCATATTTTAGAGATAACGTCGACTGTGTTGTTAAGCCTACGTGGCAGCACAGAACTGTTGAATCCTCAATACAATCCAGCAATCAACAAGTGGCATGATTTAGTAATGTATCAGGGAAATTAAAGCAATCTTAGGAAGAAACGTAGGTTGTGACTCAAAACTTAGCGGATCGCTTTATCTAATTTACAACGCCTTTTCTCTACATGTATAACTAGCTGGCATTGCCCTATTTATCCTCGGGTCTTATCAGAGTATAAATAATGAGATGCTTACGTTCCAGTAGTTAATAAATATCCTTACTTGCTATGCCAATTCAGTCTGCATTGATCCTTAGCCATGGCGTTCGTCTGGTGGTCTGTTGTTATGATCCTAACTATTTACTTAGTAGCTACACAAGGTTTACATAGTCAACTTGGTTAAAGAGAAAACGTTTTCATGCCAGTAAGCATTCTTACCTGATTGTTCTTTTAGAAGGTGATTGTCCACTTTAAAGAAAATAGGCAACATCAAAGCCAGAAGGTTATTCTGGAACAGAAAAGGCAGCTTTCCTTGTCTTTTTTGATTAGGATTCTGTAGAGGAAAGCGACTTGTCTCTAATCTGTTTTAAATTCCACGGAAACTTGATGAATTTCGGTTCAAATCAATTGAATTCATTCATGCCACCTTGTCTAGCAACAATTGTGGTCTGGTGTATGTAGTATTAGATTTCCAAAATTGACACTTGCTTAAATGATTGCATAATCCGCTTTAAAGAATTCCCTCATTGTCGGATTTCTCGATGCATGCGTTTGTTGCATACCTCGTAATTGGCCATGACATTCCGCAATCTATCCATACACAACCAATATGCTGAAATATAAAGGTCGTTACATGACCATGTCAAATTATAGCTTGCTTCAACTGACGTCTATTAAGTTGGACCTTACGTTGAACATGTGCTCGCCTCGTTTTGCTCTCAATGTTGGGAATTTCAATGCATCCAAATTATTTGAAGAATGTTTCAGTGTGCAGTAACGAAAATGAGAAATCGTTTTGAGAAACATATGTTTTATAATCATGTGCTACAAACTAAGTGAACTAAGAGCTGTCTGCCTGTTTGACTGAATTACAAATTTGTTTTCAACTTACGCTAGGTCAAGCTTCTGACATCTGATAAGTGACATGCAGCTGGGTACGATGATAAATGAAAGACAAACTTAGCGTCTTTTTCAAAGGCTTGAATTGAAAAAAACCTCGGATTTTGTTATAATCTGCAAATCTGTCTTGCTGTCAACAGGACCGCGATGTAGATATTTATTTATTTTTCTAAGTCTTACTTCCCTCTCTGCCCGAATTATTGTTCCTATTGAATCGGTTTCAGCAAAATTAATTGCAGAAAGGTTTCATGAACGATTCAGACACTTTCCTCTTTTCCCCTGCTGTTTCATGGAAAGCTTTAATTTACATTGTCCACCTTTACCTACAGAGATTAATTGGTTTACCTGAATTTTATTTTAAAACTTTGTTCTAAAATAGTGTTCTACGCTTGCGCAATGCTTGATCATTTTCTTGGCAAAGTAAAGAATCTTTTTGGTCGATATCTGCTCACCTCAAAGGCTATGCCAGCCAACACGACGTAAAGTGCATTGATCTTGTGTTATAGTGTTGCGTCTCTCGTATTACAACGAATTTCGCTCGATGTATTTGTACGTTCGTGATAAGATTTTCAATAGCATTTTACGATGTGCTTTTCTGGCAATTCACAAAGAACTGACGTAGTGGTAGATGAGTAAGAAGTATCTTAAGTAGTTCAAAAACCATTTTTGTGAACATATTTATTTAAAATTAAAAAAAGGCAAAGAATTGTTACATGTTTAACTCGAGTTTATGGCAAAATAAGAAATTCTGTGGCAACGTTATTGTCTATTTAGTGTTGGTCATCGACAGGACATCTTCTGCTGCTAGAAGTAATGGTTGTATTTCTCATTTTTAATCTTCGGACAACCACGAAAGACTGAAACTTGCTGTCATTCCCTTGGCTTTTGTAGAAAATTCGGGATTATTCAGCAACCGTGATGCCGTCGTTTTGCAAGGGTTTCCATCTATATATGTAGCATATATATTCAGATATACCATGCATTTAGTAATATGGAGGCAAAACGTCTCCCAAAATATATCTGATTGGCTTGAAGTAACGTGCCATATTAGTTTAAAATTAAAGCAACGCTGTGACGTATGAAACGTGTTATTGTCTTGAGTCGATCACCGTGTGTTATCGTTAAACTGTCTTTGGAAGGAGGATACCAGAGAAAGTCTAGCACTAGTGATAATAAATCTGCCATAAGATATCGTTTACGTTTGTTCTACGTATTTGTACTGAACAGATTTCTAATTGTGTATATCGAAGCAGTGTTATGTCTAATCTTAACTGCAACGATTGCCCAATATTTGCATGAATTAGGCAGAGAAAAAGTGAGTAGGGTTCTGTGTCCTCCTTTCAAAGATTATGTGATAAGTATCCCGGTAAATTAACAAAAACATAGTCTATGACTTTGCTTTCCATTGCGATCACATGCCATTTGTAGACCTGGTTACTATAGAAAAAAATTAAAGCTAAAATGGAAATTGAATCAATGGATCACTTTGTTGTGAACAATAATAACCTCATGGCTTCGTAGAGTGTTCGTAGAGGCGTTGCTAGAGGTCGAATTACACACTTCCAGTTGAAAGTGGTTATTAATTATTGCTTTATTTAGCTATTGCTTCTTGCGCAGAATTTTCTCATATGTGACAAGTACACCACCTCATTATCGTCGTCATTATCGTTGTCCTTGTCGTCAGTGCTGCCATCAATCATAATCGACAAACCAGCCAATCATCATCATAAACCCCTCCTTCTCCTCTTCATCATCATCATTCTCCTCCTCCTCCTCCTCCTCCTCCTCCTCATCATCATCATCATCATCACTATCACCAGTTAATATTGTAATCAGTTATCACTATCGTTATTATCAATCATCACCAACCAGCCGCTCATTATCATTTTCTATCATCATATCAATCATCATCGCCATCCTCTTCATCATCACTTTTTATTATCATCACCAATTGTCATTATCAATAGTCATTATTATCAGTTATCAGCACCCAGTCATCATCATCGTCATCACTCATCATCAATTAATATTTTTATAGTCGTTGTCTCATCGTCACTAGCAACATGAATTATTGTCGCCATCCTCCACATCCTCCAATCCTTCTTCTCATCCTCCTTCTTCTCCTCCTCTCCCTTCGCCTCCTCCTCATTATCATCCAATACCAAGTGTAAATATCAATTATCATTATCATTATTATTTGCAATCAACAAACCAATCTTTGTCATCATCATGATCATCATCATGATCATCATCGCCAATCATCGCTTATCATTTTCAATCATCAATTTTCATCATCGTCGTCATCATCACTATCAACATCAATTACAGTCGCTATCCTCCACATCCTCCCAATCCTCTCGAGGAATGATACTGAATACTTGAAATTGAATTTTAAAATTTGGACTCTTTAGTTGCTCTGTAATGCTGCATCCTTATTGATTTGACAACATTAGGACATATGCACCAGACTGGTAGACGATACTGGAAAACAAATAGCAGTGCCCTTGATACTGAGAGATACCATTAAACCTTTCCAGCTTAGCAATGACCCGGCTCCACAGATTCAGCTAGTAAACGGCATACGTTGTTAGACAGATCTTGATAGAGAATAGTGAAACTCAAATTTTATCAGTCAAAGTCAGTGATGGATGTGACAATCTTTGCAGTGCAAGGGACTGTTCTCTATCGTTTTCACCGAACAGGTATGTACGGTAAACGAAATTTCCTCTTGCGTGGACTATCACCAGACATCTTCAAATTCAGACGAAATAATTTCGTGTGAATATATCGTTTGAAGTCAATCATTTGTGAGATTTACAACACAAAGGATATAAGACGACTATAAGGCCATGATTTAGCGCAGTTGAAAGTGGGCTAGCTTATTTTCACATGCAGCGTCGACATAATAAAATATGATAATGATGAAGAGCTCCCTGGCATGCCTTATATGCTATACGGCCATTATGTGCTTATGTGTCATTTCTGATCGACTATCTATTACGTTTGGGCTTTCATTTAGTGGACTTAGAAGAGCAGGTGACCTCATCTGTTCATTAACTTCGTATAGAAGAGGATAGCGCACTGTTCTTTTGATTGACGACATTTTCTTCATATTGGGAGTAAAATAGCAATATCTTGATTAATATAAGTGACATCTTATGGTTTGTGAATTAGACAAATATCACGTAATGTGATTTGTTCGTTAGCAAATGGTTATTATCAAAATTGTAAACAGGATTTTATTTGTCTCATTAAGTAAATGTAATGAAAAGACTTTGCAGACGTAATGGCATTTGAAATACGAGTTCCTTTTGTGGGCATCTACCTGTTCTTCATGACATATCATGTCATTTTTATAGACATCGGATTTCCATTTGTCTGAAATATTGGCCGACTATTATCTTGTTGCGGACTTTGACGTCATTCTCCTGATGTTGACGGGAGAGAAAACTAAGAACGATAAATGTATTTGATATTGGTATTATACCGTGTGATGCCTAATGTTGTGTAGCACATGCTGTAATCACAAAGCGTTTACGTTACGTCGTCACTACTAGCAACTCAAAACATTTTTCCCGTCATAATACTTACGTGTATCTTCAGGATCATATATTGGTTCATTTTCCACCCAAGCTAAGGGCTTCTGTTGCCACATTTTAAGCTTTTTTTACATTATTCGTTCTTATAACTAACTTTTAAATAAGGTAGAATTAGAATAAAAATTCCGTTTTCACGTCGATCCGTTTACCTGTTCACACTACTCCGGGTAAATTTGAAAACGGTATGGAAAAGATGAAGCCTTCACATTGCTCCGTTTCGGATAAAAAGGAAAACGCATTGAAAATGAAGCGCTTACAACTGCTAACAAGCTATTCAAACAACTCACTACCACCAACATTCCTCCGAGTACCGTACTAACTTAGAGTGAATCAGCCATGTGGAGAGAAGTTGAAGTTGTTCACACTGGCACGGTCTCAACATCTTGTTCAGCTTTTGTTGCTGTTAACGTTTTCAAAAGTATCCGTTTTCGGTGTCATACTACGCTTTGCGTTTTCAAAAGTATCCGTTTTCAAATTGCGTTTTCAAAAGTATCCGTTTTCGGTGTCATACTACGCTTTGCGTTTTCAAAAGTATCCGTTTTCAAATTGCGTTTT
>JANTCA010006307.1:19421-29573 GCA_024741275.1 Chironex yamaguchii
CAAAAGTATCCGTTTTCGGTGTCATACTACGCTTTGCGTTTTCGAAAGTATCCGTTTTCAAATTGCGTTTTCGAAAGTCTCCGTTTTCACAGCGGAGCAGTGTGAATGCAAGGCCAAGACGAATCCTTTTTATCCGTTTTGATATGAAAACGGAGCAATGTGAACGGGGCCTGACACTATGTTAAGGTGTCCCGTAGAATATGAAGAGGGTCAGCCGTTCGACTGATAGCGTGTAATGTTGCACTCGCACTCGATGTGCTTTGTTGCTATACTACTGACAGCTTTTTATAACAAATAAGAACACTTATGGAGCTCAGACCACCGCCAAGCGTCTTAATTCCCCCTGACCGACGTTTATCGTAATTCACACTACTGACGTTTCAGTTTATGGACTAATGAGTGTACGTTGGTGATGGCCGAGTAATGTTGCACTCGCACTCGATCTACTTTCTTGCTGTACCTCTGACGGCGTTTTCTACCAAGTTAGAACACTTCGGGAGCTCAGACTACCGCCAAGCATCTCAAATCCCCCTGACCGACGTTTATCGTAATTCACTCTACTGACGTTTCAGTTTTTGGACTAATGAATGTACGTTGGTGATGGCCGAGTAATGTTGCACTCGCACTCAATTCACTTTCTTGCTATACATCTGACGGCGTTTTATACCAAGTAACGTGCCACCACCACCGATAAAGCCAAGTTCTTCGCATCAATATGCTTTACAGTAGTAGGTGGCGTCGTCTTAATATTGGTCCTTGTGTTGCAAATGGAACATGGGGCGACGAGATTTCGTCAGGCAGCCCACTCGTGGTGAGGTAACGGTCTTGTTTAAAGATCAGTTGGGTGGCAAATGGGCTTTTTAAAAGGTATTGTTGGATAAGTGGCAACAAGAGGTAAGCAAGGGTAACTAAGTGACAAAGTAGCGAAAAACTCTTCTTGTTTTGTAACATCAGAAAAGCTAAAGACTCAGGACATACAAACAAGTACATTTAGGTACGTTGTTCTGTGTGGTTTTGCATCACAATTTTGAAGATTCAAAGATGTTGTGTAACTCGAACATCCCTCTCAGTGTATTGTATATCCCACACTTGAACTAAAAACTTGATATAGCGTATACAAATACCGGAGGAACATGTTATAAAAAGTTAATAAGATTATGACGTAGGACTTGTGCTAAGATTCCTATAGATCAGTAGCTGCTTTATTTGTTGGAGGTTTTTTAGTTATTGCAGTAACCGTTAGGAGCTTGCTTTGAATGTCAATAGATCCCAAGTATTTTTCCGCGCAGCAGAACATGCCCTTGTACCACTTGGTTGTAACTTCATTGTCAATTCAATTTAAATGACGAGAAAAACTGGAAGTATAGAGCATGTGAGATTCCAGCTGATACTTTGAAAAAGAATGGAGCTCAGGTTCAGCGATAAAGACACAGTTTTCAGCAAGGGAATGAAACAGGATTATTTTCCTTGAAGTGGTCCCCAAGATAGCAGAAAATACGCAAGAAAATTTCATCAATTTTCGTAGTGTGTCATTCTAGGGCTGCTGCGCCTATCGCGTCTTGCTGTTGTGAGGTTTATTTTGTATCGAAAACATTAACTATTCCCTTTGAAATCTGAAAATGTTTTAAACTAGTAGTTAACAACTTGCCTAAGCGTATCAAAAAACGAAGCTTTGCTTGCCATTTGTCTTGACAACAGCTCATGTTACGTTGAATAGTGTCATATGCGGTGTACGAGCAGGCCAAAAGTGATATGATAACCATGTCGTTTTTGTCAAAGATTACTGTGCCGTTTTTACCAAAGATTGTTATGTCGTGCCCCAGCGATTGTTCGGTCGTGTGCCAACGATTGTTCTGTCGTTTTTGCTAAAGATTGTTATGTCGTGCCCCAACGATTGTTCTGTCGTGTGCCAACGATTGTTCTGTCGTTTTTGCTAAAGATTGTTATGTCGTTTTTGCTAAAGATTGTTATGTCGTGCCCCAACGATTGTTCTGTCGTGTGCCAACGATTGTTGTGTCGTTTTTGCCAAAGATTGCCATGTCGTGCCCCAACGATTGTTCTGTCGTGTGCCAATTATTGTTCTGTCGTTTTTGCCAAAGATTGTCATGTCGTGCCCCAACGATTGTTCTGTCGTGTGCCAACGATTGTTCTGTCGTTTTTGCCAAAGATTGTCATGTCGTGCCCCAACGATTGTTCTGTCGTGTGCCAACGATTGTTGTGTCGTTTTGGCTAAAGATTGTTCTGTCGTGCCCCAACGATTGTTCTGTCGTGCCCCAACGATTGTTCTGTCGTGCCCCAACGATTGTTCTGTCGTGCCCCAACGATTGTTGTGTCGTTTTTACCAAAGATTATTATGTCGTGCCCCAACGATTGTTCTATCGTGTGCCAATGATTGTTGTGTCGTTTTTGCCAAAGATTGTCATGTCTTCGTGAATCGCGAACTTCATACGTTGATGAATAGGGATGGTCCACGTCTAGTCTTGGTTCGTTTTTCCGTTCCGCCATACGCTGTTCTTTCGGGTTTGTGTTAGAAGAAGCAGAACAGATTGTTAGTATTACTAGTACGGACTTTCATCACTTATAGTCAAGCCATATCGAACCTAATTGATGGCAAACGTGCTCAAAGACATTTGAATGTAGTGTGTGGGATACATCACGTAGGACACAACTTAGTTACACGTTGTACTGGAACGGATCTAGTTGTTAAAATAAAAATATATACAAGACGTGTCTGCCAGGACTGTTTCACTTTCGTTTTCTGAACAATCTTTTTGTGGTACAAAACTTGAAAATGGCCTTGAAAATTTGCGACATTGCGCTGAAAACATACTTAAAAGCTTTTTTCTTCTGACACTCTCCAGAGTATGAATCGTCAGAAAGTGAATCCCTTTCAATATCTCTCTTTCCTCTTTGGCGTTGCAGTAGCCGGATAGACAAATCTATTAAGCTTTAAACTCCGGAAAAGTAATAATTTTTTTACGACAGCCAATACCAGCCATGTTTGTTAGGAAATGCTCTTTAGAGGAAGATGCAGTTCTATAGAAATCTACTTAAGCTAGGGAGCAAGAAGCCCAACGAGGTTTTTGCGCGTGAAGCGAATAATGCGGCTGTATGGAAACTGGACTTTAGGGCGTGTAGATCGAAAATTCGCAGATTGATCGTTATCTTCTTTAAAAGGGTGGTTAAGTTTAAGTTTATTAAATTTTATTAGTGATATACTGGCCGTACAGCACTACATATTGTAAAAGACTGATGTTTTGTGCAGCTCGTAGTGTGGGTATTGACAGAGAACTCTTACGTGGGGCATAAGACGCAAAAAGGGCTTGTTTACGCCTAGGTCATGCGTCGCATGTTAGATTTGTCGAATACAATTAGCGCATTAAATACATGTAAAATGCGACGTATCTGCATGTGATGAATTATCCTCTCGCATTATGCAACATTTATGCAACTTCAGATCAAACGTCGTTTTTAACTTGCGTCGAATATGATGCACACATTTGATACGTCATTGAAATAATGTATTACAAGTCGATCTCGAGGCTGAGCATGCGTACTACTGTTTACCTTAAATTCGTCGAAGGTCGGTAGCCCTGACTACTCGTGCTTTGTAGAGTCTGTAGTTACTCCCAAGTCTTGATCAAGTCTCTATTGTGCACGTTTGGTCGAAATATTATATTGCATTTTATTGGACACATCAAATACGACGTTTGACTGAAGTTCTTTTTAAAGTTGCATGTGAGCCGAATAAAATGCAATTGTATTCGATATACGTCAAATGCAACGTTTGCTCCATGTCTTAGGTGTGCCTTTTGTACGTCTTGATATTAATGCATTTCCATTTAAAGCCAACGAAATAAAAATGTGATATGTGTTTTTTACGATCACCAAACGATAAACGTAGTTAATGAGATGATTAACCACGTAATGTTTGTCTTGTTTTCTACTCTGGGTTGCAAAATGCGTAAATGAAAACACCTACATTGCAAAAACCACGTGATCACTGTTTTGGACACTGCAGCAGTGAAATGAACTGAGCAAGGCTTTGGGGGGAGACACGCCATTTTTGACGGATGCTATTTCATTTAAAATTGTGAAATATCGCTAGTGCGAGGGAGTAACTTTGTGGTCTGAATACCTAGGGGCGTGCTGACAATAATCTTATCGCTGGCGGAGAAAATGCTATCAGTTCGTCGGCGCGCCAAACATCACGAGAATCGATATGTTTTGACTCCCCATCGTTGTCGACGTAATTGAGCCAACATATTTCAGTTTTTCAGCAGTAGTTCACGACATAAGTTTATTTTTAGGAACAATTTAGATGAAAATGATACCAAAGTGATTTCTGTGTTGACCTTGTCAACAAAATTGCGTTTCAGTATGCCATTGTTGACATTTATGCCAGTGTCCTTTTATTGTTTACAAGTAAAACTCTAAAATCGCCTTGATAATTTGGGACATTCTTCAGAGTATGAATCGTCTGAAAGGGGAGTATATATGGCCACTGCCTTGAAAAGTTGCGAGTGTCAGACGAAAAAAGCTTTCAAGTACGTTTTCAGCGCAATGTCGCCAATTTTCAAGGCAGTTGCCATATATCTATACTTTCCTTTCTAACGATTCTTACTCTGAAGAGTGTCAGACGAAAAAAGTATGTTTTCAATGCAACGTCGTAAATTTTCAAAGCGATTTTCAAATTTTGTGCCACAAAAAGATTGTTCAAATAAAACTTCCTTTACCTTTGTCCTCATCGTTAATTGAACTACGGTTCTCTTTTAATTTGTTGCTTGCCATAGTGATTATTTCCCATCCTACTGTCTCTACATTTGCACATCAAAGACATTTAAGGCCGATATGTGAGCTTATTGATTTGCGCTGTAAGCAGCAAATCTTTGAGATAGACTGAAAATCAGTCAACCAGAGTCTAATTCGGGGTTTTTCATTGGCGATTCCTTTGTGCGCAGGCCGAATGTAAAGTACAGGCTTTCAGTATCTGATCAAATAATGAGGATTGCTATTCAAGCCAATGAAAGCACAAATCCCCGGGTAGCCATATCCCTTGTTATATATGCTAGCGCCGATCACTCCTTTCCGTAGAAACTAAGTCATTGCTTTGGCGGAAACCGCATGACCTTCCTTTATTTTGCAGTAAAGTCAATGAAGAATGAAAATATTCATTTAGAAAAACAGATGTTTCTGTTTTCGAGCTTAGACTTAACATCACCACTTCACAGAATTGTGGATAACGGGCATTCTTATCCATCGAAAATTTGAAGATGGGTCGTTTTCTACTCCAAATGAGTGAGGAAAAAGCATGTACAATTTCTGTCCCGTATACTTGCCCCATGTTTTATAAATCGCCCGATATACATCAGTTTACTTATTCACAGTAAAGTGTGACACCAAAGTCTAGCCCATTAAGGCTAGACTCGTATGTTTGAGAGTCCTTGTGAAAGATGGTGCTTATTCAAGGAGATGGCGCGAAGTTCTCAAATGAAAGGACTTAAACATCCGTAATCATAGGAACCTTGGCTGTATGTCACGGACAATAGCACAATAATTATCGTTGTCAAATCGAAGTCAATAACAACTTTTTTAATCCACGCTGTTTTTTTCGATCTGTAAGTACCCCACGTCCTATTCCTTCCCCTTAACCAATGATGTTGATCGAACCACGTTCACTTCCTTTGCCCGTCGCGCAAAGCAGGATGGGAGGAAATAAAGACGTTGACTTACCAGAAACATTGTTTTTCACCAGACAAACCACAAAAGTAGACGTTGTG
This sequence comes from Chironex yamaguchii, assembly GCA_024741275.1. Taxonomy (NCBI): domain Eukaryota; kingdom Metazoa; phylum Cnidaria; class Cubozoa; order Chirodropida; family Chirodropidae; genus Chironex; species Chironex yamaguchii. The sequence goes on from JANTCA010006307.1 coordinate 25,202, forward strand.
ACCAAAAAGAGTCCTTTATCAAAGCCAGTAATTATCACCAACGCCAGTTATTTTCAGTGATGGGCTATTCGGCTATGCCAGTGAAATTAAAATTCCTTTCTATGTTAGTGTAATTACCGGCGAACTTGATCGCCTGAAATTGGTTGCCAAGTGTATTAGGTCTAAGATGCCGCGTTTTAAATATTTATGGTTTATAGAAAAACGTTCTAAGCTTGGTAACATCGTCCAAGATTCCTCTCTTAATCAGTATTGTAAAAGCTTGGTGGAAATATTGTTTAGCTGGCCTACTGTATAATCGTTGGATACCAAAAACCTGGCGATAGCGAGATAGACGATTAGATTTTAACTTGTTTTTGAATTATTCTTCTGACTCAAATGGTTTTATGCACATATCATTTCTATTTTTCATCATACTCCTGTTTAGCTTGTACTTACGACATTCAATGAAATTTTCGTATTTCTTTCTTGTATGAAAGTGTGGGCGGCGTTCGTAGTTATCTCAGTGCTAGAGACATCGGCCTTGTAATTAAGTATTGTAACCAAAAGATACTGCGGTCCGTCAGATAGAAGTTCTTTTCATCCAGGAGACCCAATATGGCGCTGGTGTAGAATATCATGTGTCTTATCAGTAAATTGATACTCAATGCAGTACAGAAAAGAAACGCCATCTCAGTCTGACGTGATCTCTACGTAATATGCTCTGCACGTAGCGATAAAGCCAACGGGGGTTGCTGCAAGCTAGTGCTTCGTTAAGTATTTTCTCAGTTAGTTTTTGTGATTGCTTAGGCGAAACTGACAAACTTTTCTACCACTAAAACGCATGCGTTGCAAGTCTTGTCGGTTTAACCGTCCCCATGGATGCAAACAAAGACTTTTCCACAATAAATTTTTCTTCTACCTCATCCTTTTAATATTTTTATGCTATAAGGAAAATTTGTAGTCGCAGCTATTGCGTAATGACAGAGTTTTAGCTTTGTATTCCGATAGCCTTGGGTTCGAGCCCTCGACCGGCTAATACCGAAGACTTTACTAATGATAGACAATGCTTCCCTGCTTAATACACAGTACATACATCAGGGATTATTGAAAGTTAAATACAGATCAGTGGGCCTGCCCTCAACTGTAGTATTTGCTGTATTTGCACAGCTGTGTAGACCATGGACTAAAGGAACAAAGATGGACGGTACTCTATACACTGTATGGGAAGCAAACCTTGCATTAACTAGTACTGCGTATCTACGGAGTTTATTTCGTATGATCGTAAAGAGCAAACTTAGAAAATATTCATTTGCTAGTTAAAGAATTTAAATTTCTTCACATTTACGTCCTTACTTACTAGTTTGTTGCACCAAGTGTTTAGTAATGTCAGAATTACATGACACTTTGGCAGTTTAGGTTCGGAACGTACACCAAATAACTTGTAGGATCCATGCCGGACAAACCACGCTGTATCTTTGGTCTCTTAGCCAGTCTTGCTGCAAAACAAAACAGAGAGTATTATTGATGTAATTGGCCAACGTGGAGTGTTATTCTTATGTGTTTTACGTAAACCATTTATGGGCTACGTGAGATGAGTTGAGTCGTAAACATGTGATCAGATTCGCCTTGCAAAACTCGAAGCTAATTTACAACGTAAAAGCGTGATCAGATTCGTCTTGCAAAAGTTGAAGCTAATTTACAACGTAGGCTACTAAAGATGAGTTGAGTCGTAAATGTGTGATCAGATTCGTCTCACAGGTCTGTAACATTCACGTATGTATGGTTTACGTAAAACAGATAAGAACAACACATCACTTTGGCCTATTTTATCGATGAGAGAGTATTATTGTAAAAATACGTTCGTGCTGGGAACAAGTTACTAGTTGTACGGTTGATGATAAATTGAATTGGTTAGAATTTATCCCTCGAATTATTGCCGCCGGAAAGTTTTCTTGTAAACTTTAGTCGCCTTTCAAAGTAAAATAGGTCGGGTTGAGGGTTGATTTACATTGAAAAATGAAAGTTTAATTTCACACTAATGAAGTGGTCTTGCCCATGTGCAGGTGAAAAATTAAGAGTAATCTTTCTTTAGGTACAAATAGATATGAACGTTAAGATACCAACCGAAGAGAAAATTGCTTTTTGAAGTAATGAATATTTTATAAGAAGTAAGAATCTTTTTGTAGGTATTTCTCATCTATCATTTGAGAAGAACTCACTTCCTGTACGTCTCAACTGAGCAAAAGATGTTTGCTTAGAAAAACGCAATGTTTATGGTTATGGGTCCTGTTTTTGATCGTTTTATCAATGGAAATAGTTATGACTCCTAAATACATTGATATGTTAAAATCGTTTGGGAAAAGAACTATCAAAACTACAGTAGAAAGACATGAATTTCAACGTATCGAAGTCGTGAAAGAAAATCCTGAAATTGGATGTGTTTGTTGTTATTGCCTATTCAGGTGCGTTGGTATGTATATTAAGGAGAGAATAGTAATGCTTTGGTCCAATTTGTTTAATTTTTCCTCTTTGATGATTAAACCGGTTTAAACCAGTTTTTATTTAGAACTAGCTTACTCGAAAACGAGATTTAAATGTTTGAACAATAATGTAAGAGCCTTCGTAGTAATTGACAAGGTTCCTTGTGTTTTCCATTCGTACTTGTAAGGCAAATTAGTAAGCAGTGCGATTTTTATCACTGATTCTCTCAGTGGCTAATGTGAGGGCGTTAGTCACTTACTTCTTACTGCTGCTAGTAATTTTAGGCAGAGAAACCTCAATACCCGTGTTCGCAGCTCGGATAGTCACAAGAGTAACTTTACATGATGATCGCCTCATGTATGTCACATGATAAGTTATAAGTTCAACTATTTCGACTTAGGTTACATACATGGTCTATCGTAGCAGTAGCTAAGTGGCAGAGTGCTCGCTTTGCATGCGGGAGGTTGTGGGTTCGAATCCACGACCGAGTCATACCAAAGACTTTAAAAAAATGGTACATAATGCATCCCTGCTTAGCACTCAGCACTTACGGGATAGATTGTGGGAGTTAAACACACATTGCTACCAGTGGGCTAGCCCCCTACTGTAGCATTCACTGTAATTGCACAGCTGTGTGACCCAAAGGCTAAAGAAACGGAGATTGGTGCCGCTCTAATACACCAAATGGTGTGGGAAGGAACTTTGACTTTGACATGCAGATGTACCTGCCTTTTCGCAACTGATCACGTAGAGTTTAGTCGTCTCCACTACTTCCAACATGGTCTAGAGTATTTGACAATTGGATGAATCCGAAACGGATTCTCCTAGTCTTCCTCGCTGTTACTTGGAGATTGAAATTTACAGTAAAAACAAGTTAGACTAGTTTCAATCCATGTTTCTGATAGAAAAGTAGCCATATATACTTTTATTTCTGACGATTCGTACTCTGAATGGTGTTACAGGATAAAAAGCTTTTAAATATTTTTAGCACAATTTTTAAGGCGAGTTTCAAGTTTTTTACCACAAAACGTTATCTTTATTCCTTGGGAGTTGCTGTGAAAATTCAAGGGATGACGTAATTGAGATCGTTGCAAAGCTGATCAATCAAGTGAAACATTGTAAATTATCATCAAGGCAGTGCCATCGAAAAAGCAACCTTCATAGACAAACGGAAAGCAACAAGACTAACATAGTTGCAGATAACAAATGCGATGCCAATGCAAGAAGAAAATGCATATGCTTAGTTACCTTCAGAACAATTCAAAGTCAAGAGTTGTATTCTCATCAACCTTTGAAAGAAAAGATAACATGTCTCTAAATGCAAACGATATGAAATTGAAGCTTCCTGTCGAGGAATTGGCCATTGTGAAAATTCAAGGGATGACGTAATTGAGATCGTTGCAAAGCTGATCAATCAAGTGAAACATTGTAAATTATCATCAAGGCAGTGCCATCGAAAAAGCAACCTTCATAGACAAACGGAAAGCAACAAGACTAACATAGTTGCAGATAACAAAGCCATTGCAGGTAAAAATAACTATCAACAAAGAAGTCGGCCGAGATCCATCACGGCTTGGTACTAAAAAAACTAAACAACAACCGATGAAAGTGAACAAATTGGTGTTGTGATTGTTGGTGACTTGATTAAATGAATCTTGCTAACCTGAAGGTATAAAGAAACCAACAAATTTGAAATCTCAATTTTTTCTTAACGCAATTAGCAAGGGTAACAAGTTAGGTTAAGCACAAGGCTATTTATGCACAATGTAAGTAAATAGCTTAGACTAGAACATCTTATTTATGTTGTTTACAAGAGAAATGAATAGACAACTTTGCACGTATTAAGTCACTTTGTAAATTGAGTCCGGGGGCGGCGAAGCGAATCTCAAAGTGGGGGGGGGGGGTGTGTTGG
>JANTCA010006318.1:0-25459 GCA_024741275.1 Chironex yamaguchii
TCTCCGCATCAGGTATTTTTGCACACTGGGCTTTTAGCTTATACGTTCTTTGCTTGTCAGTTGATTTGGTTTCTTGATAAAGTCTGTTGTAGACAAACGAAACTTTGAAATTGTTTTCAAATAGATTTGAGTTACTCATGTAAATGTTGACATTCTTTTTTTAGTTATCTCCTGTGTCGAATATACATATACCTACTTTCCAATAGAGAACTGATTGTTGCAAATGATAATGTCTAATCTGTCCCGTCTCTTTATATTAATTTAACTAACATGAACATTTAAAATTGCCTTCTAAATTTGCGACATTGCGCTCAAAACATACTTAGAAGCTTTTAGCGTCTGGCTCTTCAGGCTACGAATCATCGCAAAGGAAAGTATTGATATACGGAAAATAGAAAAGCGAAACATTATTGGAAGAGTCCAATTGAAAAAAGGAACTATTCTTCCTTCCGAGTCCTGATCTTCTTGTTTTAATGTAGACAAACTACGATACACTTAAATGCAAGAACGATGAAGATTAATGTTTAAAAATAGTCAATAATAGATAAAGAATTTTACAGAGACTTTTAACTAAACCCCTACATTTGTTTCTCTAACTTTTACTTCTTCGTTTTCTAAATATATTTAACGGATCTTTAAATCTTAAAGAGACTAGCTATCAATGTCCGTGCAATAGTCGCTCAATAAGGTCCATATTTGGCATATATATCAATTCCCAATCCTAACTAGCTTAAAAGTAAGGCAATTACACAGGTCACTATCTTGTCCTTCATTCTATACCTGGACAACACTTTGTCACCCTCATGCTTTGCTGTATTTCACTTCTTCATAGCAATAGTTTTATTGGAAAATATTCTTATCATGCTGAATCCCCTATGGTATACAAGAGAGCAATCTCGCGGTCCCCTATCATGTATGAAGACGATGATAGTTGTAAATCCAGTAAGTGCCGCCATAAAGCACTGCCATATCACAATATCATTCTTGTATACTCCCAGTATAAGCATACAGTGGCAAATAATGAATCATGCAGCTCTTGTAAGCCTAACGATGGTGTTCATGATTATACCACAATGAGCATACAAGGTAAAAGCTGTTGAAAACTCATGTTATTCAACAGAGGTATGAAATATGTAAACCAAGCTGATTAAGGGAAAAACAGTTTTGTGGTCTCCACAAAAGGATGCAGAATCTATGTTCGATGTCATTTCAAACCTTTTTCACTTTTCCTAGCGCTTATGTTGAGAGATATGCAGAATTCTCTACATTCCACTCGAGTAGATTAAGTTATCAGTCAGTGGTTGTAACATTTGCTTAAACATTGGAAAAAAATCCCAGTTTTCTTCATTAAGATATCAAAACTCTTAATCTTAGACACAAAAATTAGTCTAAAAAAGCAGATATAATCATAGGTCTCACGGCATGCAAATATCACAGATGTTGCCTAAGCAAAGGATTTTAAAACAAGGTTTACTTTAAACCACAGTGTTAATGATATTTGTACAGCATTACACTAAAACATCATAATATTGTAGATTTCTTTTCAAATAATGATCGTAGCAATAAACACATGAATATATTGAGTAATTGTAGACTAAACTGTTTTGTGCGCCAGCTAAAGAAAATAACGTTTTTCATCCTATTCTCTGTCTTATTAAATTCATTTTCTGACTAGTTGCATAATGTTACTGTTATTGCCGCTTGCAAGAATACCTTGTCGACGATTTACATACTAACTTCATTGGCTTCAGATTCCGCAATGGCAGTTCCACCATTTGCAGGCTGTCGACATTGGAACCGCTAGTTACATTGTAAAGTTAATTAGTATCTAACTGCAAATTGAATTAGCTGGTTGGCTGATTTGTTACTGTTGTTGTGCTATGACGTAGTTGTCATGCGGTTAGATTGATCACACCTTCTGTTGTGATGGTGTTGCTTTTGGTTCATAAGGTCTACCTTGCATCTATCGTTTCATAGTTCAATGATATACATTTTAAGACAGTAATTACCTATCAGTAACGTCATTTGAAATCCTTAATTTTTTTCGTTCCCTTTATCAGCTGTACTTTAATGAGTTTGGAACCTACGCTATTCACCACTCCTTTTTAATGCGAGATCGTTGGATTTTATTAAATGCACTTAAATGTCTTTTGTTAATTATGTTTATCCAAAATATGTTTATTTATGGCTCTCTAGCACTAAAGAATCTTCCTGACGTCTGAATACCGAGCAAGGAAGGGACTTGTTATCCGACATTTCACACTTAAGTGCGTCATCTCCAACTGCTGTTTGAGGATTTCCAGATGAAACTTAAATACCTCATCTAAAATTTCCTATTAAGGTTTTTGGATTAAACTTAAATGCGTCATTTCAAACTCAAATTGTCGATTTTCCAGCTTACAGAGAGCGAGTCTGACGAGCCTCTGTGAAGACTTTAAATGACAGTAATTTAGAAAAATGATCACTTTTGTACCAAACTGATTTAACACTAAAGCTGTCTGTAACGTTTCCGGTACGTTTTACTGGTATTTTGCGGAACTAATTTATTTGAATTTCTTTTAATTTTAATTTTTCTTTTGATTTTTTTTCTTTTAATTTTTTTGAATTCATTTTATTATTTACAATAAACTGTCATTTTTGTATTCGCTATTTAAACAACCTGCTCTTGCTTATCAAGGCAAATTCATATATGCATGCTGTCATTCTCATTTTTCCTTGGAGTGATTGTTTTCTGGTATCACGTAATAAATAGTGGAATATTCATTCTTCATGTCAGGTAAGGGGAGATGGGGGAAGAAGGAGCCATGTATCCACTTTTTTGTGGCGCGGTTATACGTTTGCAATATGCGAAACCAAAATTTTGCCACCTAGACGGGCGAGCATATAAATATATATCCAATAAAGATCTGATCATCCCCCAGGCGTCTATATCATTGAGGCCAACAAGGTATGAAAGCGAGGTCCGGTCATGCGATAGGTGTTTCGTTCTGATATGATTTTTTGAGGGGTTGATCATGACAAAATTAAAATCAGAGCATACAATAACAGATATTAACACCCCAGCTGTGACCTTTTCTCCTTGGTCTTGACAAGGGAACAATCCCTGTTGATCAAGAGTTTGATTAATTAGCGTATTCATGCAGGTGTAACCACCAGACGAAACGTGCTATATTCGCTGGTACAGTTGCATAAAGCAAAGTGGAGGAGTGGAGCTTAAGGGAACTGGTTTTGTGCACAGAGACGTTGAGATCTTTTTGTTCGCACGAGTGTAAGTAGCGCAATGAATTTCTATGATATGCAATGCCTGTGATGTGAACAAGACAGAGAGCAATATGTTTTCGTTTTTCGTTACTGTAATGCTTACATGCAGATCAAAGGATCTAGATCATGCTTTTAAAGCGCTTAACAGATATGGCCTCTAAGGATAGGGAGCATGACGTTTTTGTAGGGATCTGGTTTATATTAACACAGAAATTTTGCGTTTTCTGAAGGAAGCTTTTGAATAAGTTTCAGCCATATCAGTCATGTTGCCACTTGCAAAGGCCTGGTCATGCTAACAGAACAAATGTACTAATGGGTCTGGTTAAGTTGTGGCTGCTTTATTCCCACACTTAAATTTGAGTCAAACTAGGCTAGCGAGGTCACCTATATTTCACAGGACGCGACTTTCTCTAAGGACGATTGTAACAAAATTTAACTCTTTACTTTGAATGCAGCATTTATGCAACATTATGCAACATTTACAGCTCGGAGAACAAATCAGAGGGCACTTAAAAGATTCGTTTTTACGTATCTTGAAAGAACCCGTCATTTATCTCTTTTTTTCATCTTTCCTATCAAAACTGCACTTTCCTGTAACAGTGTGTGTACGAAAGCACAATTGTCACAATTGGCAACCTAACCTTTCCACCAGGCTCTCCACAAGTTCCAAATTTTTCCTGTTGAGGTAAACAACTGTAAAGGTTCAAAGATCCCGACCCATGCGATCTGGATCATCCATGGAGGTAACTTGTTTTCTGAATGTTGTTGGGGAATACACGTACAATTAACACATGTATAAGCCATTAGATATACGTAATTAATGAGCAATTGGTCATCGTCCAGATGGTGATCATGTTTTATTATCATGAATTGACGCAAGGTGACATTCAGAGATCATTGGATGTTAACAGCATGGACTCGTTTGCAATATCTAAACTATAGTCCAAAGGCAAAGCACTGGTAAATTGAGAATTTATTGTTCTTGGAATAAGGAGAGCCAAAGTATAGCATTGCCTTTACATGATTTCAATAGGAAGGTAACATGACTGATGTAGTTATAGTCTCCCTCTTTTAGTGGTACTTGGTTATATTCCCGTTAAAGATCTGACACTAAACTTTACTGCATATCCATAGACTAACTGGCCTATTATCAGCTCTTCTAAAACCTTAAGAACAGCACTCACCATCAAATTGACAAAAAAACACATCTGGACAGTAAACACTTTCAGAACTAAAAAGGTTTTGGTCGGGTTGCTCTACAATTGTACACATTATCAGAACAATACTAGGAGAGGCAAAATATAGAAAACCTCTTTACAATGCTTTTGTAGACTATTAGAGGGATAGAAATCCATGCTGTCATCAACTCATTAACAAATCAGAGAATAAGCACATTATGCAGAGAAATACTGCAAAGCATCTATGATAATACCAATTTCTGAATGAAACTGCATGAAGAGAACAAACTCTTTAGAGAGGAGTAAGATAATGGGACGTCATGTCACCAAAATTGTGCACCTGCACTTTCCAAAAAATATTCAATGAGATCAAGTCAGAAAATCTAGGAATATCTAGTAACATAAAATTTTCCAAATTGCCTAAGATTTGCAGGTGGCAGTATAGTTTATGCTGAATATCCAAACTCACTGGGAAATATGATAATGGATTTACATAAATCGAGTAAGAAAGGTGGGGCTAAAAATCTGGTTATATACAAAAATCATACTTAACAACTTTTGCAAGAAAAGTATTATCACTGACAGGGACAAGGTAATATTAGCCTTAAATTATAGAATATGGCTACTTATGAAGGGCAAGAACAATGTAGAAAAGGAATTGACTAAAAATAATTTCAGAATGGCAGTCATTCAAGAATATGGACATTTATTTTCTCTAGCATCAATACTACATGCCTGAGTAGAAGGGTACCCGACCAGTGTGTATTCACAGCCAAGCCACAAATGAGCTCAGCTTATTAACACATGAAAACCTTCTTATTGTTAAGGAGTATTTAACAGAAGCCTTTTATTCCAATTAAAATACTTTTGCTAACTTGTTATCAAAAGTATTTTAATGGGAATAAAAATACAAACATAAAATAAACTTTCTCCAATACTTAAGATACTGAATTTTCTTTTTATTAGCTGAGACAAGCTCATCTTGAAACGTCCTAACAGAATCAATGTAATATCTTTACAGTTTAATTTGTGAGTTGTAATTTTCATTGTCATAATTTTCAAGTTTTTAATAAGACTGTTTTTTCCACCTGATGTCTCAATACTGTAGGCTGTTATCCAGAAGAACTTCATCTGATCATATAAGAGTGTAGAAATTCTTATAATATCAGAAGTCTCAGTTATTCTTTATGTCCTGGCTCAACTCCGCTCCAGGTACAGCAGCCTCACCAAATCATTCCTCTCCCGCCTGGATCCAACAGTGGACAATCGCTGTCCAAACTGCAATGGGATGCCACATGACGTCCCACATCTCTTCAACTGCCCTCAAAACCCCACCAATTAGACCTCTGGGACAGCCCCACAGATGTTGCTGGACTCCTTGGACTCACCCGGCAATAACAACAACAACAAACAACTTGCAGCTGTTAATTCCCAGTTATAAATCGATAGTTGCTTTTACAATGCACCACTGTTTCTTTTCTTTCTTATTTACTAATTTGTTATTGCAGCCACATTATGGAGTAATCATTATTAATGGTTAACAGATTCTAACTCTTTGTGGTTTGTGTCATATGAAACATTTTATAGATTCTGTTATTACTGAAAGCAGTTTTTGTGTTTTTTGTGACTAGAATGTTTTGATGTTAATAATGGGTTTCAATTTGATCATATTAACCACTGCAATAACATAGTAGGACATGCTCACTTTGTGTGCAGAAGGTGTGGGTTTTAATCCAAAATGGCATATCTTTTTTTCCTGATTAATACTTAGCACTTATTGTGTAGAAGATGGAAGTTAAATATGGAGTTACTACCACTGGACCAGCTTCCTATTGTAGCATTCACTGTGCTTGCACAGCTGTGTGGCCCAAAGTGTAAGAAAGTGGAGATGGGTTCCACCATATACATTACAAATGATGTGGGAAGGATCTTTGACATACGTAAATTATCATAACTAATCTGTTGAGAAGCTAAAGCAAGTAGGCTTTTGCTGATCTTTTCTTTGGATTATTTCATCAAAATATTGTTTGTTTATTCTGGTTTTAGATGGTTGCAGTTCTTTTAGTTGTTACAAGTTGGGATCAACTTGGAAGCACTGGAACTAAAACTGGATGGTATCTTCCTGAGGTGGCACACCCATACCATGTACTAAAAAGAAATAACTGTTCTGTGACATTTTGCAGCCCTAAAGGAGGACATGCACCAATGGTAACTTTCTTTGCATATCTTGCTTCATTTCTTTAATTTCATGTAAGAAGATATGTCCAAGTTCCTTACAAAATGTTAGTTCAAATTTTACCTTCCTGACAGTGTCAATATACTTTTCTTCCAAATAAGGACACAAAGGAAATATTCTAATTGGGCTAAAAGATGCCATCTTATCAGAACTGATCATTCATATGCAATAAGGATGGTGTGGGTATTATGATTATTATTAGTTCCCGTTAATAATTTCCTAGAATGTGGAAAGATATTGTAAGTTGATGTCAAATAATTACTTCTTCCCATTCAACTCTAATACACCAAAATTTTAATGGTTGAGATGACAGCTATGACAAGTGCCAGGGAATTCATGTTGTTATTACATTTTTGAGGCAAAATGAAGAATGTTGTGCTGCCCAATGCACTTAGAAGAAATGGTATATTCCAAGCAAAAATCCATCAAGTTTAAATTTTTATTTCTAATATAAGTTTTCCATCTGTGACAGCTGACCACTATAGGCTACAGCTGTGAACCAAAGTAGAGTAAGAAAGTCACCAGTATTGAATTTCTGGTTCTAACACAAACCAGTATTTTGCTTAAGTGTAAAAAATTTATTTGTACTCAAATGTTGGCATGAACTTGTATATGAAGCAATAAAGGGGGACGTACACAGCTGACACAAATTTATGACAAATTCTTTATATCTTCCTTAGAATGTTCTTCACTTTAAAGCTCTGGCTAAGTAATTCTTTCTTCTCCTTCTTCTTGCCACCCTCTACTCTCGTTGGCATGAAAGGACAGCAACAAAGATCCTCCACTGGTCCCTGTTGTCGGCTAGCCTCTTGAGTGATGCCCAGGAATGGCCTCAGTCTTTGATTTTTCCCTCTAGTGTTTGTCACCATGTCTGCTTTGCTCTTCTTCACTTCCCCTTCCCCTCAGGCATCCAGTGTAGCATGACTCTTGGGGTAAAGTCAGGCAGGATCCTCACGATGTAGCTAATCCATCTCCTTCTCCTTCTAGTGATCAGAGTCCCCATGGTCTCAGTTCTGCATTGTTTAAGGAGGTCGTAGTTAGACATGTGTCTTGGCGAGAAGATTCGCAATATCCTCCTTATGCAGGTGATGTGAAACACTGATAACTTGCTTGCATCTGTTTTGGTCATGCGCCAACATTCTGACCTGTACATCAGAGGTGTCAGTACACAGCTGTTGTAAATTTTCAATTTTGTTCTTTTGGAATACTGAGTGGATCTCCAGATACTGTTCATTAATCTCATAACTCCTCTTGCTTTGCTTAATCTGCTTTTTATGTCATTTTCTGCTCCTCCACCTTTCTTTATTATATAATTCTTTGTATATGTTTTATGTTCGTCAGTTAAAGCAATGCCAGTGCTTTGTTTTATGTTATCTCATCATTGTTAGACCCGTAACTACTTTCTCCTCAATGCTCCAAACTTAACAGGATCCTGGAAGCTATGACAATTTCAAGGATGAGCCAATTTGTGCTGAATTTCTAGCAGATAAAGATGCCAACATGCAGCTGCAAAATACAGTTCCAGTCAACAAAGTTGATCCAAAGGAATTTCAGGTTATCTTCTTTGCTGGAGGGCATGGTCCAATGTGGGATTTTCCTGATAATAAAGAACTGCAGACAATTACAGCTTTTATCTATGAACATGGAGGGATTGTATCTGGAGTTTGCCATGGAGTTGTTGGTATGATATTTTTAAACATTATAATGCAATAGGGTTATTGAATGCTAAATGCAAAACAGGAGTGGGCAGGGAATACCTATTTGTGAGATGAGTTGTTTATTCTTTACAGAAATTTTTATGAACAGGAAAAAAGAGCCCTTTTGTATTGCAAAAATTGTTGTAAAAATCATAAAACCACCTCAAAATTTTAAGATATTTTTCTCCTGAACTTCATTGTAATAAGTTTTTGCCTTAGATTGTCCCATAGATTATGAACTATGAGGTCCAGCTGTCATGTTAGCTCTATTTGTCGTATATTTTATTGGCTGTTAGTCTTATCGTAACAGTTTGAGATACTACTTAGAAATGATACCTGCTCATCATTGCTGTAATTATTATTTTCATCATTTCTATTGCTGTTTTCACTAGTGTTATTATTATTGATATTCTTATTGTTATGTGGACAGGAGCTTTATCATGACATGAGTCGTATGCCTTTTATGAGCTACGTTTCGAGAGACACTTCTCCCATCATCAGGCTACTAGAAATGATCTGGTACAGCTATTTTATTCTTCCTTGCTGTGGACATCTGCGGTGACAGGGATCGAGATGTCCTGAGGACATAGGTTTTCCTTAAGATGCCTACATGACATAATCATCCCCAATGACCTGCATCTTCAGTGTCCAGTTGCCACCAACAGGTCAAAGTTTATTGTTGAGAGAACCAGTCACCGCCTGCTTCAAGAGAGGATTCATTTGAAGCACAGAAAGCGGTCACAACTCACTGTAGACATTCAAAAGGTGGAGTTGTTCCTGTCTAGCAGATTACTCTGGAAGCCCACTCCATTCACTCTCACGTCATGTAGCTGATCTCCTGAGTCCATACACAAAGATGAGGTCACATCGTTGCAGTAACACGGTCGACTTTGCCAACTTTATCAAACAACAACGTGTCCAAACAGATGAAATCATGGTCTCCTTTGATGTCTTGTCCCTCTACATAAGCATAACAATCAATGATGATATAAACATTGTTGAAGACCTACTTCATCATGATGATTCTTTACCATCAAGAACTGCACTGAAGCCCTCAGATATCCTGGACATATTGAAAGTACTCCTTAGCAACACTTGTTTCCTGTTTAACAATGACATATACACTCAAACAAATCGTGTACCAATGGGTGCTCCTACATCCTCTGTGATTGCTGAAATATTCATGCTGGCCTTTGCAGCCACAGCACTGTCAACTGCTGATCAAGGACCGTCTGTTTGGGAAAGATATGTGGATGATGTCTTTGCAATCATCAAGAAAGATCATCTACATAAGTTCTCTGAACACATCAACAACCTGCATCCAAATATGAAATTCACTATGGAGACAGGGGAAGAAAAGCAAATACCCTTCCTTGATGGCCTAGCCACAAGGCAGCCAAATTGCTGCAATTCTGTCACCATCTACAGAAAGCCAACTCATACTGACCAGAATCTGAACAATGAATCACAGCATCCAGTGTCAGCCCAAAACAGTGTCATCACAAACCTTTTTGGAAGAGCAAGAAGTGTCATATCCAATTTAGATGACACTAGAAGGAAAGACACATAGTAGGTTCTCCTGTCAAACGGATACCAAGAAAAAAATGTCCAGGTAGCTTTACATAAAACATCCAAGCCCAAACATGCTGCTGAAGCAGAACCTGTGAAGCAAATATGCCCTTCCCTATGTGAAAAACACAAGTGAACAGCTAAGAAGGATTCTCAGACAACACAACATCCAGTGTTCCTTCTTCACAACGTCCACTCTAAGAAAGATGCTGTCAAAACCAAAGGATCCAGTCCCTCTAGAGGAGACCAACAACATTGTATACAAACTAGATTGTAAGGACCGCTATGCTACCTACATTGGTGAGTCCAAGCGTTCCTTGAGGCAAAGAGAAAAGGAACACAAGAGAGCTGTTCAGAATGGCACTAAACAGTATGAAAAATAGCTGACCACTTTTGGACCCATAACCATACTTTTGACTGGGAAAACAAAATTATAGACAAGGATACCAACGCAACAACAAGAAAAATCAAAGAAACCATGCACTCCCTACAACACAGCAATCACATTAACAGCATAATTTACGGTCTTCCAGAAATATGGCTTACAGCACTAGCAAAAGAAAATAGAACAAACACAACACAGCTATGGTGCCAATCCTCAGGACATCTCGGCCCCTGTCACCACGGACGCCCGCAGTTAGGGAGAATAAGATGGCTGATGATGGGAGAAGTGTCTCTCGAAACGTAGCTCATAAAAGTGTACGACTCATGTCATGATAAAGCTCCTGTCTACATGGTCAATTCTTATTGTTGTTACCATTATTGATTATAATATTATTAAATTGACCTCAGCATATCCAATGACACACCCAA
Source organism: Chironex yamaguchii (assembly GCA_024741275.1). Lineage (NCBI taxonomy): Eukaryota > Metazoa > Cnidaria > Cubozoa > Chirodropida > Chirodropidae > Chironex > Chironex yamaguchii. The sequence goes on from JANTCA010006318.1 coordinate 10,755, forward strand.
AGTCATCGCCTTTGATGTATACGGATTGTGGCTAACAATAATTGGTAGCTGAAGAAAACATCCCCTATTTTAGTTAATCAGCTCTAACATAACTTTTCTAAGTATTCTCTCACTTTTCCATCACAGTTTTCTTTGCGTATTTCTTACACAACCAATAATATTTGTTGTCATTAATATTCTGGTGTCATTTTCAAGCCTCCCCAGCGCCATCCATTCACTGCTAGTGTCAGTTAATATCCATTTACAGTTGTAATTATTACCACCCTTGTATGCAGGAAGGTATTGTTTTCAGTTGTGTCTGCGTGTCTGTGTCCGTTTGGGCTTAAAATTTTGAATTCCTTGACCAAAAAACTTTATTTTCAGCTGACAGGAAAATCTTTACAACATCTAGATCATTTTTGAGTATCATAATCAAATTCAGGTGGACTGGTCAACTACAATGCACGTGAATCCTGCCCTTATCCACATGAATACCTCATCATTTAGGAGGTGGACTGACCAGCCACCATTTGAGTGAATCCTCCACTTGTCTATCTGAATCCCGCATCCTTAATTCAAAGACTGTTTGTTTATATAGACAATATGTTTGCAGGAAGAATTATCCTACAGATGACTATGTGTAGATCTGTAAATTTTCTTGTTGTGTGACCTATGTAAGCAGCTGCTACTCTGTGCAAATGTCTCTGATGTTTAGTTGAGTACAGAGTATGTTGCTCGCTGTTCTTGAATCACTACATAGCGCAGTCATTGGAGTTTATCAAGCGGAGCCAAGCTGCCTTCAAAGGACACCTGGTGATGGCAAGCGAGCGTGCAAACCGACACAGAAGAGCCAGTTGAATGAAACAGGCGTCGTCTGACTCAGCTGCCAAACTTTAGACCTGGTGGATCGCTTCAACAAGTATGAAGATACCAAAAATGCAGTAACCTGCAATCCGGATGCATAAAAAGAAGATATTGACCCGCCATATGATACAAGCCTCGAAGAACGTCAGAGACTCCTGGATGACATCGTGATTGAAGTGTCCTTAAATGCATCAATCACATCAATGGACCCAGGAGGACAAGGTCAACAGCCGGCAAACAGAAGCCTGCCCAAATTTACGCCACAGAAACCGCCCAAATTTACGCCAATGCTACTAGCTGACATGGATCTTAAGCAATTCACACTTTGGATGGCAAAGTGAAGAGTTAACTCGAGCCTCGTGGAGCTGGAACAAAGACCCCAGGAAAATAAAATTCAACCCTTCTCGGATTGCTTGAGTGGAGGCTTCATCACCGGATATGTCACTTGATGCCATCATGAGGGACATCAAACAACATTTACGATCCATCCAAAACCCGAATATGGACTGGCTCAATCTGCTGGTGTTTCGGGAAAAATATAGGCAAAGCTGTGACTCGCTATGCAACGAGTTGTTAGAGCTCGGTGAGTATGCTTACACGACAAAAGTCACCACGGATCGGCTACACACGGAAATTCTGATCCTGGCAATATGCACTTAAGCAGATCGACAGAAGATTATAGAAAAAGACCTACCAATGAGCTTTGACGAAACACGAAAGTTCATCTTGACCATGGAGACATCTCGCAAAGATACAGAGCTAACTGGGTCAAAATTCAAGAGTAACTGGGTCAAAAGTCAAAAGTAACTGGGTCATAATTCAAAAGTAACTGGGTCAAAAGTCAAGTCCAGCTACTGCAAGTCGTAGGACAAGAAATTTTATGGCTCCAAAATTAAAACAGAAAGCAGAGACAAGCAAGGCAACAAGAAATCACTGTCCAGTTGCAAATGGTGTTGTAGACAGCCACACAGCAGACAGGAAAGCCCAGCCAAAGGCAAGAAGTGTAACACCTGTGTAAGTGTAAGTCTGCCGGAGCAAACCCACAAAGCCTGAAGAGTTGGAGACAAAAGCCGTAGCCAACCAACAATACTGTCCAGACTTCTGCAGCAGCACAAGTGGATGCCATGCAAAGCCTGCCAGTCATGGTCAAGATCACTGGGATAAAGACGCCCGTGCAAGTCGATGCTGTCGCTGATGCATGGGCTGACATCACACCGATGGGAACAGACCTCTACTACAGAGCCGAAAACAAGAATGCAACCCTGGATCGAAGCAGTGGTCGTGTACATTCTGTGGATAGACCCAGTGTCAAACAAATGAGAACACTCAATGCCACAGTTCAAATCAGTAAAAATACGACAGAAGAGATTATTTACGTATGTCGTGGGATCAGAGGCATTTACCTTTCACTGCAGGCATGCAGAAACCTAAAGCTAATCCATGATGACTTCCCCATTCCATCCTTCCAAAGCCTGAGGGAGGTATCCGCGTAACTACTGACCCGACAAAGCTCAACTCAGAAGTGGACCGAACAGCATACCACATCAATTCCTTTGCCGAAGCATTTGCAGAACTTGACCCAGGTGACAAATACTTCACCAGTATTGACCTTGTCAGAGGCTACTGGCGAGTACCATTAGACGAAGAGAGCAGCTGGCTCACTTTGTTCATAACACCATTCAAGTTTATATACACTCGTAGCCTGATGAGATTCATCTTAACTGGCGACAGTTTTTGTTTCCAGAGCAACACGGCATTCTCAGGCCTGTCTACTCAAGGTGGTGGGTGATTGAGGTCTTAGTACCAAGACCCTCAAGACGTCAGTCCAGCAGCTTTGTGATGTGCTGGAGTGGTGTGTCAAACATTACATAACCGTCAACCTAGTAAAGTCCATCTTTGGAGCCAAGATAATCTAATTCGTGGGATACAACATCTCGCATGGACACATCGCAAGTGACCAAGAGAAAATGAAAGCAGTACAAGAGTTTCCCACTCCAGCTAACCGAATAGACCGGTGGTCGTTTATTGGTTTAGCACGACAGGTGGCAGAATTCACACCGAACCTAGCTGGGGGATTGATGTCAACCAAACCACGAAATCATATCAAGACCGCCTGTGCTGGTTACGTACACAAAGAGCAAGGAAACAGTGCTTCAAGTTGACGTGTCCAGATAAAAGGGAATCGGCTTTGCACTTCTAGAGAAGTAAGACGAGGACCACTGATGACTCATCCAGTGTGGATCGAGGTTTATGCATGAGGCAAAAACATGCTACGCCTTGGTCGAGCTTGAAAGCCTGGCACTCAAGACCGAAATCGAGAAGTGCAGACACTACCTCCTCGGACTGGAACACTTCACTGTCACAGACCACAAGCCGGTAGTGCCACTGTACAACTCGTATGTGTTAATTGAGATGGACAATCCTCGAGTCCTGAACCACAGAACCAAGTTGCTGGACTACAACTTTACGGTCATCTGGAAGAAGGGCAAGGACAACATAGCAGATGCCCTGTCAAGAGCACTTGTTGATGACCCTGGCAAAGATGAGCTGAACAGTGCAGATGAAATGGACATGGTCACAGAAAAATGTCATCGCCGCAGTGCAGGAGGCTGTACCATCTGAATAAACGAGCTGCAGCTGACGGCCGATAATAAAGTCCTGGCAATAGAACGAAAAACCGCAACCAGATCTAACGACAACTACGAACAACAGTTCAAGAAACTTGGCAACAAGTTGTCCGCGGAAGATGGGGTTGTGCTGAGAGGGAACCGTATTGTTATGCTAACCACGGAAATCAAGCAGATGCTCAAAAATCTCCATGGAAATCATTCCGGCAGTGAATACACAGAGCAGAGGGCCCGCGAAATCGTGTAATGGCCAGGAATGACCAATGATATTGAGCAGACGATAGAGTCATGTTTAGAGTGCCGGGAGTACAGGGCATCATAGCAAAAAGAGCGGATGCTTAAAGATTAGGTGGCAAAGAGGCCGTTCCAAGTCGTCTCTGCTGATTTTCCCAATACAGCGGTAAGCACTATTTGGTATACCGCGACCTCTATTCAAACTACCCAATAATAACATCTTTTTCAGTAGAACTAACCGCAACCAGCCTGATAAAGAGCTTGCAAAGTCACTTCTCTTTCACGAGCGTTCCCTTTCTACTAAGATCAGACATGTGTCCACAATTCAAATCTGAACTAACACGCCAGTTTCTGGGCGACTGGAAGATCCAGTGGAAACCATCATTGTCACACTTCCCACAGTCCAAAGAACATGCAGAATTAATAGTGAAGAAGCTGGAGCGCCTGCTAGCAAAGACTGGTGGGACATTTCTTCAAATGACTAGAGCTAAGAAATATGCGATTGGAGGATGATGTCAGTCCAGCAAAACATGTGTTTGGACACCAACTGGGTTCTGTGATCTCGACTCACAAGAAATACTTCGACCCAATCTGGAAGAGTCAGACGGTCAAACATGACCAAAAACTGCTGGCTATCAAGGAAAAGGCCAAGGAGCATTGTAACTGCAAGGCGACATAGCGCTGATCCAAAACAAAATGTCCAAAAGGTGGGACACACTGGCACAGGTTGCTGAGAAAGGCAAGAAGAGAAGATACTGGCTACAGAGGTCATTTGGACAACTCAAATGGCGTAAAAAAAGGATCCTGCGCAAAATCAACTAGCGACACCTCCTAAGGATATATGGCAAGATCTTCAGGATAAGAGTGCACCAGAGGGAGAAGCAGTGGTCATTGCTGACATGAATGCCAGAACAACGTGTTGTCGAATGTCAAGGAAGATGGAAATGCAAATGCAAATGCCGCATTCAACCAAGACAGCACCAGGCCAACAATTATGGACACAAGAGATCGCTCCAAGTTGACCACTATTGACCTCAGAAGCCAGGTGGCGGCCAATTATGAATACAACTAGTCAGGTGGCACGCCACATGTAACTGCAACTATATATTGCCATAGAAATCTCCAGGAGCATGGGACAATTATGGTGAATTAGAGGAATCTGCTTACCCCGCAGCCAAAACCCTGGAGCCGAGCTACAAAAAGTGGACAGTTGAGATGGACTGGTCGGCCACAATTCACGTGAATCCTGCACTTATCTACGTGAATACCTCGTCCTTTGGGAGGTGTACTGACTAGCCACTACAGATTTCTAAGTGTAGATATGTAACTTTTTTTGTGTGTCGTCTGTCGCCTATAGGGAGCCGCTGCTCTGTGTACATTTATCCAATGTTTAGTCGAGTGGGGAGTATGTTGCATGCTGTTCTGGAATCACTTCAGATATGGTCATGGTGACGGCCACAGGAGCCAAAAAACCATACATGTTGCCTTCTTCATTTTTGGGAATTGAAGGGAATGACCTGATGGTGTCATCTTTGTGAACAAAACAAGTTCAGGCATGAATGACAGCTGAAAGGTGCAGATGACATCAGCATTGAAAACATGAGAGTGATCTGCATTGAACTTAATGACCTGATGACATGTGTTTAACTCTTTAAGCAGGTGGGTGGTGGTACACTTCAACTGAAGGGCAATCCTTGTGTTGCATATTTTACTGCTATCAACAAGACTACTGCAGTCAGATGTGGTGCCAGCCTTAAAGGACTGGGAAGGACTAGTTGCCTATCACGTTTTGACCATGCCCAGCCATGCCCTTTTTGAAAAGTCAAGCCCTTTTGTGCATTTTTCGGCTTTGATTCAAACTGAAATATTTAAAATTGGAAGAATGCTATACATTGCTTGTGTGTTGTAAAATCTGAACAGTACGAAACTACAAAAGCAGTACTAAGGTCTTACCACTTTGAACTGGAGAACAGGCTCCAGAGCAACCACACATCTCGAGGCTCTTTCTTTTCCAGATGTGATGGAACATTTTGCGTAAGACTAAATTCATAATCTTTACAAGTTAAACCGCCTATTAACATTTACAATTTCTTTTTTAAGGTACCTTACTACAAGGCAATTATAACTCAGTCCTTCAGTTTATTGTGTTCGAATTGCAATTAAAATGCATAGGTCTCTTCTTACCTTCCTGGTGTCCATAGTTCCTCCATCATCACATAGGATGACCTACAGACTGATCTCCTTCTCAAGAACGTCCACATAGACGGGGGCAAGGGGACGGTTGCCACTCCTGGAAAATAACAAATTTGAAGAAAAGAATGCATCGAAAATACAATTGAAAAAACGACAAAACATTTTTTGACAGTTCATTCGGTTCGAAAAATTACTACTCTTGGAAAAGAACTGAAGTCATTGAGGAACTCTTTCCAAATTGTCAATAACCCTGTCCATTAGCTTGGCCCTCTGGCTGTTAACGTTGCCGTGGTGGACATCCATTCAAAGCAAGTGGCTTGGGTTAAAACAAGCCAAATGTCGCCTTGTGCTGGTAGGTTTTATGAATGCAAGAAGAGTTGGACATATGTATGTACTGAGGCAAAATCATGAGTGTCATGCCTTGGCTGTAGTGCTAGTGCTTCTAAAATGAGTTTTTGATTTTTTCTTCAGTGTTCTCCACCAAAGCTTCGCTGTTAGGTAAAATAGTGGCACCCATTTTGGCAAAAGTTTTCCAAATGGGAGTGGATGACCCCTCTCCCAGAACGGTGATCTCGGGACAAGATTAGCCCCCCCCTGCATTTTTTCTGCCCATACTCCTCACTACCACAGATGAATTTCTCTACATTAAATTGGGATTCCAAAACTAACTTAAAAAGCAATGCTCAGTCTTCGTAGGTTTTATAGAAATGATGATTTTTACTACAATGTTACTACTGAAATGAAATAATTAGGAAGTTACCAAACAGCACACAAGCATCTTAGTTGATCTTTTGTTGCCATAGTGGAGTCTTGCAAGGTATGATAGATTAACTTAAGAAGTATCCTTGACTACGTCTTCGGCAGTCAGTTGTACACTCCTCTAGTAATTATGAGGCTTGCAACTGTAAGTAGGGATATAAATTACAGTAAATAAAGTTTTATTTAAAAATTATAAGGATCATCGAATTGAATTTGCATACTTTTGGTTTATATTTTAGGTTGCATAAATGTGAAACTATCAAATGGCGAGTACCTTGTCAAAGACAAAGAAGTGACATGTTTTACCAACTCAGAGGAAACCGCAGTTCAGCTAATGGATGCCGTTCCATTTCCATTGGAAACAAAATTAGTAGAGCAAGGTGCCATTTTCAAAGGACAGCAAGATTGGCAGAGCAATGTGGTAGTATCAGAACGACTGATTACAGGACAAAATCCAGCATCAGCGACACCCGTCACGGAAGCCATAATCAAGAAACTTAAAGAACTCAACATGTAATTTGAACAAGTTGTGAATGTTACGCAAGAGTAATTTGATTATCTATAAGTGTATGTTCAGGGACAGCGTACATACGTAAAGCTTTTGGGTGTAATTTGTGGATATAGATGCATTTCCGATAGTGATCTAGACTGTTGACTGCAAGGGAGTCGTCGCATGCAATGCATGTCTATTGTAATGCCTTTGGAAGGGAACAGAGCATTACAAAAATGCAACTTGCATTCTTCAAATTTATCATGATGGTACAAAATACGCTGGTCGTTTGTTCTAGTTGTCTTATAAGATGTATTTGTGTAATAATTTGTTGCGAGGAGAATGTACGGCCTGCACATTATGCTTATATAGGAAGGAACTTTGTGCCTAGCCCTGATGACAGCATTGATAGGGTAAGTATAGCAAAACCGCATGCAATTTGGCTAAATGCGCAAAGGTTACCGCGTCCAAGTAGTGCTTTCGTAAACACATTTTACTGCTGTCAAGGTGACTACGTTTATGAAACTTACCTTTAAATTGACCTGAAGTGGATTCCGTTTCATATAGCATTAAGCATCGCACAATCCGTGTGAATTATTGACACAGCAGTATTTTTATTCCAGTTGCAAGGACTATATTATCACCCTGGTTTACGTTGTCCTGTTTTGTGCCTTCCATTTAATTATCAGACTCTTAGCAATACAGGTGTACAGGTAGCTTACATATGTTGATTATCCTCAATGGTTTTCTCATCTTTCGCAGGTACATAATTTGCTACCTTTGGTATTTGTTACATTACCGAAGCATTTAAGAAGAGCAGTACTTTTCCATATTATGTGAAGATTTGTTACTAGATGTCCTTACTTCTGTTGTATTCTCTTGCTTTGTGTCTTGTGAAAAGTGATGGAAGACGCAACATATTGCGTCAAGGTGTCGTTTACGCCAGAAGTAGATACTTTGACCATTTTCTCCTGCTGTGCAATTCGAAGGCTCAGACGGATTTTTGCTGTATTTCATATCTTGATTCGCTAACCTCACTAGTTAAAACGTGTTCTTTCGATTCTGCTGTAGTAAGACTACCTCAGTTGTGTAGCACAGATAACGTATACTCACTATGAGGGTGCACCCTAAAAACGAGATTGGCGTCGTTTTCTTCAGAGGGAATGTACGATAAGTGGACGAACTTGGCCTACAGATTAAGGTCAGTTAGGGATATTGAAAAATTGAAAGTGCTTGATGTTTACCTGAAACTTTGAAAGAGGTTGCTTAAAGTCGACCTTATCTTGATGTTGTACAATGTTGATTGCGTCCTTTCAAATGGAGTAAAATTGTTAAAGTGAGTACTCTCAAGGTAATTAACACTGAAAAATTCCCTAGTGAAAATCCGAGTGAGCAAATTGTTACGAGTTGGTTGTGGCCCAATACTAGGGTCACACCCCTACTTCCCATATGAGATGACACGCGAGAATTAAGGTGTTTCCTTTACATCTGTGACACTCAAGAATCTAGACATTAAGTAGATCTCTAATCAACAGATGGTTCAAATCTTTCGTTAACAATAATTACTTCTAAAAACTAACTGAGGAAATTACAATTCTCAAAGTTGTCAGCAACAAGGATAAATATTGTGTTGCTGTTTACCCCAAAAATATCTAGTCCATGTGGCGTAATTCTTTTAAAAATATTTGTGCAATTGTGAGTAACGATTTTGTATGTACAGACATCAACAATTACAATTCTTTTCATATAAATTTAAGTAAAACATTGACAAAATTAAGCAGAATTACCAAGTTTAGATTTAAACAGTTCGAAATATATTAAAAGTCATTACTTACTTTGCCTCTTCAGGTTTTGAGTTGGGCAAAGGTCTCAATCACATTCTGATTAAAATCTGGTGAATCTCTGATAAGGTTCTTTTCCATGAAAAGCATGGCCAAAGCATTCACCCTGTCTTCAGACATTGTTTCTTAGGAAATCCTTTATTGTCGTAAGAGTTGAAAACCACCTCTCTGCTTCACTGGATGACATTGGAAGTGTCAAATAATTGCATCATCCCATCTTCAATTCCTGCAAAGTTGATCACTTTACACTTTTGAATGACATTGTGACAGGCAGTGTTTGACGACTGCCTACACGAGCCGCCACTGACTTCAATGATCTCTTAAACAAAAGAATAATCCATCAGTCCATTTTGACCTAGAAGGCCTTAGTCATGCGATTGAATAAGATACTATATAGGACACTAATGTTTGATAAGGATGTAAAGCGTTTTCTGGGCCTAACGATTTTAAAGATAGAAAGTAATGAATTACATGTTACCATTATATTTTGCATCATCTATTCTTGTGTTGTACTATGTCGCACTCACAATTCGTAAAGATAAACTTTTTCGATCAGTGTTTAGAACGGGATAAAACAAGAGTCGAATTCCTTCACGTATCCACTAGTACGTATTTTCTTCCTCCTACTAATAAATGTAACATATGAAATTAATGCGTCGACCTACATTGGTCAACCGTTTGGAATTGTGAAGCAGAGCAAGCGTCGATTATATATATCACTTTCCAAGTCCTTTAAAAACTGGGAATCAAGTTTCATACCGTTCCCCTTCGTCACCTGTCCTGCATATTCACGGTGGCTGCTTCAGCTGTGATGTCAAGATATATTTATTTATTTGTCTTCTGCTAGATATTCCTTCAAAGAAAGTTTGTAACACCTCAGGAGACTTGAATAAATCGGAATTCGTTACAATTTATCAAAATCGATTTATTGGAATTTTGGGGGCTTTAAACCAATGTACATAAATCTGTGTTTTCACACTGTTCTGGCTGCCTCGTTTGGAACCACAGCATCGAAGACAGAAATTGGAAATGCGTTCATCGAAATGGGTTGATGCAACAGTGATGACGTAAATAATAGCTACAATCTCATAATATTGTAAGATTTCAGGCAACAGGTTTCCTCTGTGATACTCTTTCGAAACCTTTTATGGCACTTTTTAACTTTTTAATTCTTGTATGAATCATTTATGTCCTAAAAATTAACGCTGCAGCAACCACAAACAGAATACACGCAGAAATTAGCTGCATTTGAATCAAAGATTACCAATCACTAAAGGAAGCAAAACCAATTTCGTTGCAGTAATATTAAGGTTCACCAAAGGCAAAAAAGCAAACTAGAATAACCAATTATTGTCATAATTCTCTAGTTCTATATTTAGCGGTATACATAAGTCATCAAATCTATTATCACTCCCTTTGCTCTATATGGACACGAAAGATAAAGATACTGTATACAAGAGAGAATCCCTGAAGTAATACATTCTCTCAAAGAGCTTAATAGAAAAAGGCTTCAACTAAAAACGAAGCCAGTTCTTTCGAATGAGTAAAAAATTAATCAAAGCAAAGCAAAATTATCTATGCTGTTTGAGCCTTACTTCTAATATCTAGAAAATGTGGCACTCAAGGCCACCAACCTGGCATTATTAGACTAAAAAAATAAGGCTTATAGAACCACGAAGGATGGGGAGAGCAGGGTGCTGGCAAACACCTTCAAATTTAATGGCATTCCGAATTGGCATGGAGCAGGAATCCCTGGAACAGACTTTGGGTGAACATTTTTTTGAAAAAAACCTTGTTATTCATCACATACTATGGAATTAGTGTACAGTTAAATTTGTCAATGCAAATTATACAAGTTAAACATATGTTTATGATGGACTATAAATTCATTGGAGCGGAATACTGTCTACATATTCTGTCTGGCTTGGGATCATTTAAACGCCGCACGGTCCTGACTACCACGCTGGTACAGTAGAATTTTTGAAGGATGGGATCAAAAGACCCAAGTAGACCGTAGATTTTGACCACTGGACATATCGTCAACCTTTAGTCAAATGTTCTGGTGGTACGATATACAGTGATTCATGCCATAATTCATGCCGTAAACTGTCTACCAAGTCACTGGTTTACAAGCAGCAATGTTGAATTTTACTTACACCTATTGAGTTTGACACGGCAAATAATCAACATAACATAGTACATAACATGTTTGTTGCCAGACTGCCTAAACATTTTTTCGTATGTGCTTTAGCTCATAAGATTTCATTTACTATTACAATGAACTACAAAGATCACAAAATAAAATCTTCAAATGCTACCGAATAGGAACTGAAAAATATTATAATCTGTTCGGAACATCACATCTCCGATGCAGAAAGAAAAGCTGTGCCCAACAGAAATAGAAATAACTTCCAGTTTACTCTGAAACGTTGGTCTCAAACGATGAGTAAGGGTAGTCGGAATTGCAAGCAAATTAAAAAGCACTTCACCAAATGCACTGGAAGTTGTAGATAATAGAGGTTTTATAGAACAACGACTTGCTGGACAGCAAGATTTACATGTGTTGTTTCCCTGTGCACCGTTTAGTATCATTCAAAACAGACCTAGTTCTAAATCTGTGTTGACCATCTACGTTATCCTAGTACAGCGGATCTACTTGCACAACTAATTGCACAAATTCAACTATTACACTACGACAATACCCAGATGAGATTCAGATCTTCAACAGCGAAAATAAATGTCGGTTGTCATGACCTGTTTAGCTCCAAAGCAAAAGCGCCAGATATGGAGTCGAGAGACCCGGGTTCGAAGCTCTGGTTGCCACAATCATACCTTAGCTCTGTTTATGACCGCGATGACACTGAAGCAAAACATTACGAGCAACAACAGTAAAATGAGGACTTAAACCACCTGGGTCAACTGCAAACGTATCTTTCCTTCCTTTCCTTACAAAACACCACTGTCTACGTCTATCTACACGTGTTGGCAAGTAAGTCACATTACGTATCAATACGGAATATACAATTTGTTATCTGCTGAGCGTTAAACGTGAATATTAAGTACCTATTAGCGTTAACATAAAAGTATTAGAAATTGTACCCTAAAAATTAAAATAAACAGTGCTAAAGGACACAAGATAACACAAAATATCTAACTCGTGTACAAAAGAATTCCAGCATAAACTACTGATTAAGAATTAAATACCGTTAAACGAATTGGCAGTCATATACACACCTATAAAAGTTTCAATACCTTAAATACATAAATCAATGATAGTACAATATTAAAGTAATGTGATGGCCCCAATACGATCTGCGTATAGTTATAGTAAATTAGATGCACATGCAAAACTTCCCGCTACGTTCACAATGCACCGCTCAGAAAAACTAATGATTGCTTACAATTTTCTTGAACTCTAAAGTTCATGGTTTCAACACAATAACTTCTAGTTTACAATGAAATCGGGGATTCCAAACAAATGCCCAGGGTGTCAACTGCTCAAATAAAATATATCTTATGTACTGGCATATTGCCCGTGATGCTTCAGAAAACATCTCACGGCTGTTCCTACATATGCGTCAGTTTTAAACATCAATCCTCATCGACAAAACAACAACAACAACATCCAAATTCCCATTAGCTTGCCAGATCGTTTGCACGCGCAATACCTGCGTTTGCCTCTACACTTCGAGTAACTTTAAGCCATTCTTTCCTACCCCTCCTCTCTCTATCAAATACGCACTCAGAATATCCCGATTGAAAGTGTCTAGTCCATTTAAAACAGGGATTTGGTGTCGTCGAATACAACAACCATCGTAAAATCATCCTATTTACATTACTTCCGTCAAAATGTCAGCGGTTTTCTAACATACGGTAGAAAATCCAAATGAAGCCTCACGGGATTTAAGGTCCAAACATCCGATACAGGAAAATTTGAAATACTATATCAGTGAAACAAACACACTGCATACACGCCAGCGATACTAAGTAATACAGTAATGGAAACGTAGTTGCAGGAATTAGAAACAGAGGCTTTGGAACTAAGGTAACGTATGACACTGCATGGAACTCGCAGCAATAATCTGACACCAATTACAAACGATTATGAGGCTAGTGATGCACAATAAATACAACACAGGCCTGGTAATGATGTTTCCCAATACGGCGTTTTGGGATATTTTGATGCAGATGAAAAATATTAACGACTGCGATGTCATAAATCCTTGAACAACCATTCCAATAATTATCGTTTGGAACATAAGCGAGAGCATTTGGGGGAAAATTGTCCACAACGGACGCATTCAAAAATGCAATTTGAAATCAGCTAAGACTGCGCAGGCTATACATCTCGAAAGACATATTCGCTTCTTCTGTGCGCTGGAACACCAGAGAATGGGGATAACCAAGCTATTGAAAGGGAACCTCCAAACACATCCTGAAGTCGAGTTCGCCTGTAAGTGAAAGAAAAATCAATAGATATGCACAAAATAGTTAAATAAATGGAATAGTTATTGATTACAAATTCACAAGTGCATATAGAAGTAAGTCCTAGATACCTCACAAAAATAAAACAGTTAACTGTAAACATGCAAAGTGTCTCATGTTTCCTTCATCAAGTGATCACACAAGAAACGTAGTACATGTGAATACATGTTGTTTGTTGTAAACTCGTCTTTGCAAGCACTTCAGCACATTCTGCATTGCACTATAAAAATCTACTGTGAAAAATATGACAGCTGATGCAGTGCAAGTGTCTTAAACATCCTAACCCTGCATTGGGTACATTGTACAGTTCAATGCTAGCAAAAGAAGCAGAGTATTAAGTGTACAGAGTAAAACAAGTGAACACACCAATTTCCTTCTTTAACCGTCTGTTCCTTTTTTAGGTGTTCTATACCCTGAAACAAAATACGTCAAAGAGGAAGATATATTAGAGTAATAATATCGACAGTCATGCAAAAACTTGCTTTATTGAAAGAGCAAACGGATCCATCATATTTAGAGCGCAAAACAAATGTTCTCCCTTTGCATGATACTCACGGGGAGACATTAAATCCAACGTCTTTACAGTACAAAAAAGACATTACAGCATGTATCCCACGACAAACAACACATATTCATTCACAATATCAGCTTACAGAATGAATGGATGTATCTTTTCGATAAAGCTCTCATTTTCAAGACAAAATGTGCAGGCGACCTCTACATGAACACTTTCACATTAAACCCCAAAACAAAACAGGTCCAGTTACTGCAATTAGAATTACTACGACATTTCCAGTGATATCCGCAAAAATTTCTACAACTTTTTCGAAGAGGTAGCACATAAGGAAAATAGCACAAAATTATCATGGTACGATAAAATTTCTTAACACTTTCATTTCTTGTTACTTTACGCATTAGTGCATCGTGGATATGCACGTTTTAAAAATACTCTGAAAAGGTGCCTTGAGTTCTTACATCTCGATCAAAAGATAAATTACATCTGTACAGATTCAACTATCACTCATTTTCAAGCGGAACACCTTTACTCTTGAAATCTGCAGAGTGAGTACCCAAACTATTCTTCACAGGCAGGAAAAATACTCTTTCGTCACAACTATTTTTAATCTAGCTGAAGAAGTTTACTATGCTTTTATTTTATTTTTAATCTAGCTGAAGAAGTTTACTATGCTTTTATTTTATTTTTAATCTAGCTGAAGAAGTTTACTATGCTTT
>JANTCA010006329.1:0-29559 GCA_024741275.1 Chironex yamaguchii
AGGTGAAAGAGGCTTTCATTACCCTCGAAGACCAACATTGCAGTCAACGTCCCCTGCAGATTAATTAACCTAGCAAAAATGAAAATTGAAGTAGTTAGTAAATTCATCCTTGATAGAATAAACCGAAATATGCGAAGGGAAGTACTCCGAAGCAGTCATTAACCAGTGGAAAAACACTGATTTAGTACTGAAATGGTTTAGCAACATCAAGAACAAACCTTCATGCAGATTCATCTCATTTGATTAAAACTGAAAGGTTAGAATAAAAGGGAGATAAAGTGTAAATGATAAACATGAAATACTAAGTGCATTGTAATGTAGGAGGTATAAAATGTATGTAAAGTACATGAAGGGGAAATTTTAGCATCCAACTTTTCTGGTATTAAGCCCATCTTGTACAAAACTACCCAACCTATGTAGCCAAAAAGTCTATACCTATCACTAACTATTTTGTCTATGATAAGGATCTTGATATCTTCCTCAAGACCAGTATGCCCTTCCTCTAAAAAGTGACCAAGCAGTTCTGCCTGAGGTACACTCTCACCCTGCCTAAACTTTCTATTAGCTGCCCTGTAATTATCATATCTAATTCTAAACTTTGTCTTAGTGCTACCTACATACTATTTATGACAAATCTAGCACTGTAACATGTAAACTACATTTTTGGAATCGCAATGAAAATGATGGCAAATGTAGTGTTCTCTTTCGCTGTTTCTACCCCTAAAACTATTGCATTCTTCCAAAACTTCACAAACCTGACATCTCCTTTTACCACACTTACAACAACCATTCTTACTTTGATCGTCTAACTCTTCTAACCTTGCTCGAACTAAAATATCTTATAGTGACTAAAACGACCTTTCTATCTGATTTTGTACAAATTCCTCCTAGTATACTCTTGCCTTCAACCAACTGGTTAACTGGGAAGCTCTAACAATGAAAAGGGCTACACTAGAACATATTATACGTAACCCCAATTCCTGGCTGTAAGGATTGGCTTTTTTGTATGGAATGTATGGCATGATTTGTGATGTAGGTACTGATGTGTGTCTGTGTCTTTGCACAAAAAGGTCAGATTTTAAAAATTTGCCCTGTTTTCGTACTGTCACATCTAAAAAATTGATGCCAGTCTTTGAAACCTGAGCAGTGAACTTAATGGTCGAATGAAAGGAGTTAATGTAAGCAAGAAAGTCCTCAAGAGATTCCTTGTTGTCTATCAAAGTAAAAAAATATGTCATCTATGTAATGGAATCTGGTCGTTGGGGCTACCTTACTATTTTGTTGGCGTGCGACTTTCTAGATAGTGCATAAATATGTTAGCGTATGCTGGAGCAAACCTATTGCCTATAGCTGTACCTCCTATCTGTCTATAGGAAACCCCATTAAACTCAAAACATTGTTTTCTAAAACTAATCTAGCTAAAGAGACAAGAGTGTCTATAGAAACAGAGGGATCAGTGAACTTTGGTTCCCAAGTATCTTAGTGTATGAGCCATCTGACAATGGGCGTCTGCAGAAAAATATGCAGGGTGAGTAATGTCATCCCGAGTTTGACGTTCTCCCATTGAAATAATGTGCTCCCTGGGAAGAGCGTAGATGCAAACCAGTGGTATTATTTCAGCTAATGCATAAGCTCAGTTGCATTAGCTCCGATGGAAATATTCAACGAAAAATTAAACTCATTTACAAACACTAGCACTACATCCAATATACTCCGAGTACTAGGTCGCACTGAATGGATTATTTTCATGAACATCCTGTTGTAAATGAGTAAGTAGTAATCGCACTATGAAGAAATGTTTGTCATTTTATTTATTTGTATTTTGCACCTCTTTTCTAAATTTTAAGGGGTGAAAATTGCCCCTTTGCCCCCCCTGTGCATACCCTATGCATCCACCTTTGTCATTTTTTTATTATACCGTGTTTTTCGTTGCCCTAGATGACATCAGTTGAGCGTGTTATCGAGTATTCTGATTTAGATCCTGAATTTGATGAAGGTACTAATGAAGACATTGATGAGAATTGGCCTAAGTATGGCCTCATTACGGCGGAATTAGCCTCGTTTTCATACCATAAGTCACTACCATGTGTTCTCAACAATCTTGTTTTCTGTATTAGATCCAATGAGAAGGTAGGCTTTTATTTTTTTTGTCCTATGATCAATTGTAACTGTAAAGGAAATATCCAGTCACAGTATAAATATTATTGCGTATTATGCAAATATGTTAACCTCTTGGAAACAACTTCGCTCTTTAGGACACACGTCACTCTTCCACTGCCTTAAAAATGAGAGAGCCAGGTATGGTGGCTTCTAGCGTTTTTTGAAATCTATTAACTAAGGCGTCCGTTCAGTAAAATGGGGGGAAATTATCATCAGTAACCATGCTAATAATAATAATGTTGGTAAAAAGTTTTCCAGCAGGTCAAACAGAGGACTCGGGAAACCCAATATTTATATTTGTTGGAAAGATTTTCATTTTTGCAAGTTTGCAAGTGATTTTTACTCTTCAACTCTTTTCGTCCCCCATTTCCCATCACTCCCCCCCCCTCCCCGAAATCTACGTACCTGTGTAACAGTTTGATTTTATTTGATTTAAGAGTAGACATTTCGACCTGTATCAATGTACCTTGTACTTACTGTACACATACAGTGCAAAATGAGCTATGTAGACACAAAAGTAATTAAAAGGAAAGTTTTTGTTTTTGTATTAAAGTGAGGTCCATATTTGGTCCTCATTTGGGCCTTAGTTGGTCCACTTTTGGTCCTCATTTAGCTCCCATTTAGTCCTCTTTTGGTCCTCATGTAGTCCTCATTTGGTCCTTATTCAGTCCTCATTTGAACCTTATTTGGTCCACATTTGGTCCTCGTTTAGCTCTCATTTAGTCCTCATTTAGTCCTCATTTGGTCCTTATTTGGTCCTTATTTGGCCCTCTTTTAGTCCTCTTTCAGTGCTCTTTTAGTCCTCATTTGCTCCTTATTTGGTCCTCGTTGGGTCCACATTTGTTCCCTATTTTTATATGTAGACGGAATAGATTTGAAATCCTAGCAAAAACTAGCTAGCAGTCAAATACTTATATGCTTGCATTTTTGTTTACTTTTGTTTGTTTGAAGGTTGGTGTGGTTGGACGTACAGGTGCTGGCAAGTCTTCTTTGATATCTATGCTATTTCGAATGGCGCACATCAATGGCACAGTGCGAATTGATGGTGTAGACACATCTGATGTCAAACTAAAAGACCTTCGTAGCAAGATTTCTGTTATTCCACAGGTCAGCGAACTTAATAAATTGTACATTTGGACAGGTGATATGTATTATTATATGCCGTGGTCTTTATTTGTGTATTCATATTGACAACACCAAAATTATATGTAAACGTTGTTTATTGAATGTGAAAATATAGCAAAATATATTTAACCGAATATGAAGTTTGTTATTTTTCTTAAGAACAGAAGCAAAGTTATGATTTGACGCCCAGGTTATTGGACGTCAGGTTGTGTAAACTTCTGTTCATAAAACAAGACCACCCTGTCGACTTTTCTGTGGCATTATTGTTTTGTTTCTTTCCGATAAAAAATGGCCACAAATAAAATTTAGGTCGATTTGTGTTATCTTTTCTTGATGAGTAACGAGATGTCCTTTTAGCATATGACGCTTGAGGTTGTACAAAGATGACTCAGATGCGATGTGAAGTCATCCTTAGCACACGTTTTACTCTTTGCAACGACATGTCGGCAATTTGCCGCAGATTTTAACCACGACATTTCCAGTACAGCGATTATTGGGATGTTACAAATTTTTATGTTAGTAACACTGTGTGACGATGGAATTTTTCGTCAGTTTTTCAGCCTTGCATTAAGTACTGTGTCTTGGTAGACAACGTAACTTGTATTCACATTTAAGTTTTTTTCCTGTTCATGATAGGACCCAGTCCTTTTCAGCGGAACTTTGAGGAGAAATTTGGATCCATTCGATGAGTTCACAGATGCTGATATCTGGAATGCACTGGAAGAGGTAATCCAGAAAAGTGTATCTGATATAATGTATTACATACCATAACAAAGCATAGCAAATCATAGCTTAACATTACTAAACATTACGTAATATGATATGACATGACATGACATAATATGACATGATATGATATGATATATTATTGAGAATATATTGATAGACAATTACCTGCAGACTGAGGTATTTTCAATTTAGCGATTACTTGAAGCACGTGCCTTTACTATTTTGCTGGATATTATTAGTTCCTCTCACGTTCGTGTGTGATGTTCTTACTGTAGGTGCAGTTAAAAGCCGTTGTTTTGGAGATGAAAGATAAACTTCATTCAGAAGTGGTGGAGGAAGGATCAAACTTTAGTGTTGGACAACGACAGCTGCTTTGTCTGGCTCGTGCTGTGCTTCGTCAAAGTAAAATCCTGGTCATTGATGAAGCAACTGCTAATGTCGATCAAGAGTAAGCAAACCGTACTAGGCTAATATCATGAAAGAATGTATTTGCCATTACCTTATTCTATTCGATGACATTCTACGGTATTCTACGGAGCCGTAAGTAGTCTATTTTAGTCAAGCCTGGTCTTATCTGGTCTATTTAAGCCTAGCTCAGCCTAGTCAAATTTAGCCTAGTCTCGTCTAGCTCAGTCTAGTGTAGCCTAGTCTCGTCTAGCTTAGTCTAGTGTAGCCTAGTCTAGTGTAGCCTAGTCTCGTCTAGCTTAGTCTAGTGTAGCCTTGTCTCGTCTAACGTAGTCTAGTTTAGGCTATTCTAGTTTAGCCTAGTCTAATGTAGCCTAATCTAGTTTAGCCTAGTCAAATTTAGCCTAGTTTAGTGTAGCCTAGTCTAGTGTAGCCTAGTCTCGTCTAGCTTAGTCTAGTGTAGCCTAGTCTCGTCTAGCTTAGTCTAGTGTAGCTTAGTCTAGTTTAGCCTAGCCTCGTCTAACGTAGTCTAGTTTAGGCTATTATAGTTTAGCCTAGTCAAATGTAGCCTAGTCTAGTGTAGCCTAGTCGAGTGTAGCCTAGTCTCGTCTAGGTTAGTCTAGTGTAGCCTAGTCTCGTCTAGCTTAGTCTAGTGTAGCCTAGTCTAGTTTAGCCTAGTCTTGTCTAACGTAGTCTAGTTTAGGCTAGCTTAGTCTAGTGTAGCCTAGTCTAATGTAGTCTAATCTAGTTTAGCCTAGTCTTAATTTAGTGTAGTCTAATTTAGCCTAGTCTACTGTAACCTAGTCTAGTTTAGCCTTGTCTTGTTTAGTCTAGTCTAATGTAGCTTAGTCTATGCGATTTCCTCGCTAGTTGTGCTTTCATAAAGTATCATTAACAAATATTGGTTTTGCCAGGCATTTGCCTGGTCTGGTTACAACATAGTTAATTAGCATAGTGTGGCATAGATTAGACTGAAATTGGCGATATAAACCATGGATTGGCAAGACTGCATGTTTGGCTATAAAGGGTTGACTTGACTTATAGGAAACCAGACAGAGTTAAAATGAGCTAGATTGAACCAGTCTTGATAAAGTTTTGCATCGTAAGATGCGGTTGTACTTAAGCAGATTGGACTTCTTCGTTTTGCGCTAGTTTAAATTAAAACAGATTAGACTGAATTGAACCAGTGTGGACTAAATCGAACCAGTTTGGACTGCATCGAACTGATTAGACTGGGTCGCACGATATAAGGCCGAATCGAAGCAGATTAGATTGCATTGAATCCGATTAGACCGGATTGAAGCAGATTGGACTGAATTGAATAACATTGGACTTAATCAAACCAGGTAAACTTTGTCCTCAAACATTTTGCGTGAATTAGTACAGTAGGGGCAGATCGAAACTACAGCAACCTTTTCAGAAACATACGTCAGATTTTAGAACCAAAAAATACAAAATTGAAACCTGTAAAATCAATAAAAGATGCATGTTTGGCATCAGCAACACCGGTATGCTTACAGACTTCTGTTTTGGAGACCAATTTTGCCGTTGGACGATTCCCTGTCAAACGGTAATTCTAAGCGGTGGTTTGACCTGTAGTTTCTAAAGGCAAGGGCTTGTTCCTCTCTAAGAGCCAATAATTGGTTACTTGACCTCTGCAGATCATCCTCTAAGCTAGTCGGTGTGTACTTAACCTCTGCAAAGTTTGACGAAAGCAGACGTAAGATTTGATTTATCAAATAGGAAAATGAGTTTGCCTCCTGAGCAAACTAGGCAACCAGTATGAATCATATTTGCCTACTGTCTTCCGTTAGTAATTAAAGTCTTTGGACATTACAATTTTCTTTATTTTGTTAGAACGGATGCTCTTATTCAAGAAACCATTAGAGAGAAGTTTAGAAATTGCACGGTCATTACAGTTGCCCATCGTCTTAATACTGTTGTGGATTCAGATCGTGTCATGGTAAGTACAAATACCCCTATATACCTTTCAAGCATGAAGAAAAATGGGAATCGAACCCGCGGCTTGCTTTCTATATAAGCACATTGGCAAGAACTGTGACCTGACTTACAACTTATCAATCGAAACTTCGCCGATGTTTTATTTTTCTCTCCATACAGGAATTACTTTCTGTTGTCAAGTTAACATTTGTGTAATGTAAATTTTTTCTCCAAGAGAAGATTGCCGGATTTGTCAAAGATAAGGTACTTAGGAATCACACTGAACTCCCGACACTGGTTCGGCAAGCTAATATCCAGCTTGGTTTTTGCTATTTGGAATTTCAATTTCAAAACGCGGCACAGATTCCTGTTCTTGGTGTTTCATCGATGTAGTTGCAATTGATATGCCAGTTGGAAAAAGTTTACCTAGGTAGTTAACCATACCCATGAACTTTTGTAACGACTGTTTGTCCGTTGGTTTAGGCAAATTTATAATAGCTTCTACCCTTTCTGGTATTGGTTGTATACTATGAACAGAATATCTGTCGCCCACTTATGTAACACTGGAAACACCAATCTGACATTTATCTGTGTTTAGCCTAATACCATAGTCTTTCAACCTTTGCAAAACTTTCTCTAGTTTTTTATCATGCACTTGTTTAGACTTGCCTCATAACAAGTATACGAACCAGGCCGCTAATTCTCAGAGAAAGAATGATATGAATTGAACTCATTGAACCTTTTTCAAGGTTTCGTAAGCCACTTTTGAATTTTTTAATAGAAATGATTTCTAGGCTACGATAATTGTGGAGATATAGACAGAGCTGTGAAAATATATAGCATAACAACACAAAGAAGAACAGATGGTTAAAAGTGTAACAAGCATTAACAAACGATGTAGATATAAATGGTCTCAAAGTGGGACTTTCGTAAGACATTTGTATTTGCAGCTTGTTCTCATTTGGGAGTGACATCTTCCCAAATGGATGACATGGCGTTATAATGTCGAACCGAGAGGAAAACAATTGGAAATTATTTGAGGAGGGGGTAGTAATAGAGAACGAAAATAAATTGGGACAAGGCGCATACGGGTAGGGGTTAAACAACAGTTAGTAGAGCTTACTTATCTTTACGTGATAAACCATCAATTTCGACATTTCACGAAGCTTTCGCGAAAGTGAATACCCCCGGCTGCCTGGCTTGTACACAGGATGTTCAGCTTCTACAGAATGATAGCTTCAGGTCCATTATTAGTTTGGCTAACTCGATGAACTTGTGACTTTGTATCACATTTTATTACAATATGGCTTGGGTTGAAGTCTCCTTTAAAGCATGTTGTTTGAGTAAGCCATTCTATATGGCAATTTCTGATGCAATGTTAGTTTACAGCATTCTGTAATAATACCACGGACTCAGTTGCGTTCTTCTTATGAACTCTGCGAAAAAAGCTTCTTGTCCTCCGTTAATCTATTATAACGTTGCTATAAGTCGACGTATTAATCAATAATCTGCGTTTATTGGTAAAAGTGAGCATAAAACATTAACGGAGTCATTGAGACCGAAACTTCAGGCCCAACCTTTCTCATGCTATGTTTCTATAGGTTAACCTTGTTTTGTTAATAAACCTTGTAATCAATTAGAGCAAACAGTTAGAAAACGAAACTGTGGTCGTTTTTTACAAAGACACTACTGCTGTATAGGTAGAAAGTTTCTTGTTTATTTTGTATTTTGATTATCTTTTGTGTGTTATTAGGTGTTAAGCGAAGGAAGGATTGTGGAATTTGATGAACCGGTTGATCTTCTGCAAAGGCCAGATAGTGCTTTTCGAAGACTGGTTGAGCAGACAGGAAAGATAACATCAGCAAAACTGATGCTGCTTGCCGAAGAGGCAAGATATAATCGGCAAATCGAAAGTCAGGACAATGAACGGAACACTCCCGAACCGACGATTACAAGGTCACGGACGAAAGAGGAGCTTCTTGAAATGTTTGGCACAAAAATTGTTTATGAAACTTCACTGTAAATATGTTCCTCAAAGTGGATATTATCGTGACCATAGTGCTGCTCAAGATGGATATTATTATACACATAGAAGATTGTGGAAAATATCCTAAGATTATCCCCCAAAGAACAGTTTCGAGTACGCACTGATCACATACAACTGAGCTAAGACTGATTCAAATATAATTTTTGTTGGGCTGTTTAGCGCAGTTAAAATAAGCAAGGCGCACAATCAAGAAAACTGGATCAACATCACGTGATCACTGCCTACTGCAGGAACCTTGAAGCATTTGATGCAGCTACCTGCTGACAGAGGCATTTGATAACCGCCCTCAGGGTTCCCAAGAGAACTTTGATGAGGCATTTCATGGTCTTGGTCCGATTTCCCATGTTTCCGACTGTCCTTTTTCCGCGTTTTATTTTTGTCGTTTTATAAATCCTGAGTTAAGTACTGTATTTATTATTTATTTTGTTATATTTCGTTACATCAAATGCACCATGGGATAGCTGTTGCCCTCGCGAGGAACAGGTATTTCGTGCAAAAATTTATCACACAGCTTCACCGAGGTGTAGCCATGACATGAAAACATTGTACATATATATATTATTGACAAGATGTATTGGTATAACTTCAGGTCTGTTTCCACTTGAGCGAACAATTGAACGAATTCTTCAGCGATTAGTATGTTCTTTTTTTCATTCTTGGCATTGGCGAATTCGTGGGCGAAATCTAAAAGTTGAAAAGACTTCAACTTCCCAGCGAATTTGTCAGCGATTAGAATCCCTTTTGTTTTTTGCAGAGGCAGGCGAATTTGCTTCTTTTTGTTGGCGAATTCGCTCAAGTGGAAACCCGCCTTTCAAGATGGATTACCCTTACCTTAAACTTTCGAATAAAGGATACTACCTGCAGACCTCATTTCTTTTGTGTTCTCACCAAGGTGACTGTGGAGAATTGTTGGACTTCTTGTTCTCTACGCATTTATTTCTTGGTGTATTTTATACGTATTTTTGTACCATCAATATCTAATTTAATGACTATTTGTGCACGTCCTAGATAGAAATAGACAGAATAGTCAAACTTGAATTATATCTTTTGCAATCGATTTCCTGAGGTTGCAACCTTTCACAAATTAGCTGTCTCGCAAAAAATGTAGTACCCCAGACCTTATTTGCAAGCAGTAAATTATAGAATTTTTAACTTAACCACTCTTTTAAAAAGGAGAATAAGACATCTGCGATATTTTGGACCTACAAGACCTTAGCCCTGTGGGAGAATGAGGAGTTGACAGTATATATGACGAATAAATGTATGTATATGTATGGAGGACAATGACTAATCCCCATCTATCCATTAGGTCGCGTCTGTGAGGCACAGTTTTCGCTTGATGTCGGAAACCTCAATGCGCTTTCTTGCAGATGCCTAGTTGCCTTATCTTTTCTGTCCCGTCTGTTGCTTAATTTTCCCTATCCATACTGACCACTGTCGACCTCTCGCTCTCTACACAATCCTCCTGGCTAGTACCAATGGCAGAATCTCCTCTCTTCAATTTTGGGGATCAATGTCATTTGCCGCGAAATCTAAGGTAAGACCTATTCGTTGCTTCTTTTCTTCGCCCAAGAGACAGGCGTCGACGTCATCACATCTCGAACACCTTTTTAAATGATTTGGTGGACGCGGTAGTCAGGGTCCATGTATCTGATTGTTCGCAGTGCAAAAATTGCCTCTGGTTCCTCGACTTGAACTGTAGGTCTCATCTACATCTACTTTTTGCTCAATCCTGGCCATCACTAGCTTCAACAACAATTCTTATCGTGTGTGCCAACAAACTGATCATGCAATGATCGGAGCATTTCTTCTCTTTCGCCTTTTTCTAGATTGCAATAAATGTTTACTTCCGAAAGACACCGGGTAAATTGCCGGACCTGTAAATCCTGTTCAGGATGGCAAGGAGATTTTTTACCTGATTTTCCAAGAGATCTCAACAATTCTGCGACAATTCCGTGCTTTGCTACACTGCATGCTTTGCTACACTGCATGCTTTGCTACACTGCATCCTTTGCTACACTGCATGCTTTGCTACACTGCATGCTTTGCTACACTGCAGTCATCGGTGTAGGGGCGTTTAAAATTTTTGGGGGCTGCACATTTTCTACCCGAATGAACAGCGAGTTTAAAACATTTGCGATCCGGCAGCATGGCTTAATATGTATCATATCAATATCTTACTCTACTCAATTTTCAAGAAGAAAATGTTCTTGTCATATTCTTGGACTGTCATCTTTGAAATGGACTAATAGAAAAGATATCCTGAAAGTACTATAACAACATGATTCTTTTGTCATCTTGTTTGCCCTCAAACTTTAAAAAAACTTGTTCGAAATTCTGAGAACTCAAAATTTGATAATTTTAAGAAACTTCTAGCCCAGATTTTAACTTTCTTATAAAAAGATGCGTGTATATCAAAACTAAAACCCTGCAATGCTGGTTTTGCTGGAATGCATTGTAAAACTCTGCGAAAATTTACCTGACTGATTCTCGTTTGTGCCCAACTGGGGAGGCTGACGGCCCCCAGCCCACCTGGCTCCTACGCCTACGACTGCAGTGACTTGACTTAGCTATGTCAGTCATGACTGATCTGAACATTTGTCCACTGTCATGGGTAGTCATTAATCCCACTTCATCAGAGAGTGATTTAAAAGGATTTTCATTTGCTGCTGTATATTGCACCCGAGTCGCTTCATCTGTCTGTGGCATGTCGAGTCGTTGTCTCCTCTTCGGCTTCCCAAACTTCTTAAGATGCAATCTACATTTCATGACAATGGGATTATGATCGGGTACGTCTTCCTCTGTTACGAAATCAATGTTGCATCATGTAATCTATTTGGCCTCGTGTATGACCATCAGGCCTTGTTCACTTATCTCTGTCTGTTCGAGAGAAAACAATAGAGTCCCCGTTTACACTGGAACGGATCCAAACGGATCGGTAGCAAAGCGAGCACAGTCAGGCTTACCGTTTACAATGGAACTGATGGATCCGTACCGATATTGATCCGCTATCTGCACTAGTTTGGGATCGCTTTCCAAAGTGTACAAGTTTGGATCCGTTCCAATTGAGGTACAGTGTAAACGGATGGAACGGATCCACACGGATATTTCTCGGTTACTGGACAATCAATTTTTTTGTCTGGAAGCTGATTTAAAAATGGAAACCCGGCGTTACCAAGGCGACAAAGGAGTCAGATGAGTGCAACTGTTCTTGTACAGTTCCCTGTCTAATCGCTAACAAAAATCGTTACCGATCCGAAACGAGGCCACGTAAACATAGAGAATGTTCACACCTTTCAAGCGCAAGTATATGTCTCCTTCATGCGTGGCTACTTATTTGAAAAGATGCGTCAGGTATGCAAAACGAATCTTAATGAGCGATTCTGAAATCAAAATGTGACATGATCGTCCTTAACTTTCTTGAAAATAAGAGTATGTCTATAAACTTCAGGCTTGCTTAGCGCCAGGGAACAGTCGGCACTCATTGTCACATTCCCGCCTCCAAGGCTAGAGTTATGATCTATCTTCTTAAATTTTATGTCTAGCTTAAAGTATGATAGACTTGAGTTTACTACATAGGAGCAAATGACATAATTGAGTGCAGAGAAGTAATTGAACTAGTGCACTGTCCTCTAAAGCAGAGGTCCCCAACCACAACGTGGACCAGTACCGGGCCGGAGAGAAATTCCTACTGTGCCGTGGGATGAGAGCATTATTTTTTTGCACTTATTTGCGGTCTCGTTTCCGTTTCTGTTTGAAATCTGGCTGTTGTAAGAACCTTAACTAGCTCAAACATAACGACTTAGATACCCGATGTTTAAGTTTTAATTTGTAAATCTGCCACTTATCCATGCATCGGTCCTCAGAAAATTCTTAAACTTTGAAACCGGTCCTTGGCATACAAAAGGTTGGGTACCACTGCTCTAAAGTAATCTAATATAACGTAATATAAATTCATAACTTCCTGGCCCCTTTAGAGAAGCAAAGGCCATTTGCGAATTTTTGAACTACAAGGTTTGACCATGCGACAGAATATGACGGAGACGGTATATAGTGCACTAGACAGGAGCAGAGCACATTGGATTAGAATGAAGTACCGTATTTGGAGTAAAGCTTTGTACAGTAAACGTTTGACTCGAGTGTCAGTGAGGCCCAGTTACGACGTCGCATTTCAGTCGAGCTAAATTAAATTATCCAAAATATAACACTGACTCGACAAAAGAGCGTCTTCAATTTATGCGTCGCATTTTGCGTTGCATTTTAACAACGTTCAGGAGTTGGTTTTTGTATTGGAGCGCAATCATATTACACATCCACTTCTTAAGTAGACATTGGCAAATTAAGGACCATGACCTAAATCCGTTGAATTTGACTCGACATAAATCCATCGTCTGAAACCAAGTCGCTCTTGTGTTAGATAATGTAACAGTACATCATAAACAGCAGTCGAGTTGGATCTTGGCAAAAAGTTTGCTATGGACTTCACTCCTGAGAAATTATGACTCTCAACATTGAATTTAACACAGCGGAAATTTGAGCAACGTCTCAATCGGGTCTGACCCTGTCTCAAAAGAATTAGCCCTCATCAGCGGCAAATTCAATATTATATCATCAAACAATTCTGTTCTACTTAGAGGAGGCGAAAGGAATTCGCACGTACAAACGACAGACTCCACGTCAGTATCCACTTAAACAAATGCACAACCCCAATGCAAAAAGTTCGGTGAAGGACGTTTTAAGTCGTAGTTATTACAAGCCGATATCAGGCATTTTGACGACACACAAAACGTATTTGTAGAGCAAAAACTATCCCATGTTCATAGTAGCCACGTTTATACTTCTTCAGCTAGATTTCATTTGCGTGGAAATGAAGGTTACACTCGAAGACAAATGCTCTTGGTTATTTTGTAGTCGAGTGGAAACTACAGCGCTAGTTACATGCTTGGCTATAAATTGGTGAACTGTGCTTCCTAACATGAGAATTATTAATCATTTGTACCTCCGGCGGGTTTAAAGGTCAATAATATCAACGTAACATCAATGAACAAGATGTATGTAACCTATAATCTTAATAGTGTTTATTAGTAAACAAAGTTGCTTTATGGAATAGTGCATTGAATGCTTTAGACTATTGACAGCCTTAAGAATGTTTTCTCTCTAACAATTGATTTCACTGGTTGCAAGAGTATTTACCATTGCTGGTTTTACAAAATCAATTGCAAAGACTGTAGGTCAAAATATTTGGAACTAGGTCTTTTTCTGTCCCACAACGTGCATTGCAGTGATGCAGTCAACAGATATGGCATCACTAAATTCACTCCAGAGAAACTATGGCATCAACTCGGTAACTGAATAGTGTCAAGGCATTTTGCACCGAAAGCAGGTCGTTGGCTTAGTTCTTACCTGAGGTGATGGATTTGTTTCTCAGAGTTTCTCCACCTTTCACTTTTGTTTATATACTAAACAAAAATCAGTGATACATAGATTACACAATTGTGACAACATATTGTAGGCTCATAAAAATCATGAAACTACCATAAGTATTGGTGCTCCTACCAATCAATTACGTCATTGCCCTCTGTTCATGATTTTCGGCCCCATATTCCTTGGTCCTAGATTCATGGTAGGAGCACTATTCTACCTCTAAGAAAGAGGGCAAAGTTGCAGTGAAAAACTCAAGTGTCTCACCATCTGTAATCATTTTGTTGAATCAAGCAAAGAACAATAGGATGCAAGTGAAGCTGGAAAAACTATTCCGTCCTATTGCACTATATATAACGGAGTTTCTGGAGGAAATAAAGGCATTAATACTTATTTGTTTTTTGATCAAGAATGATCCCACTTGCCCGAAATAGAAACGAGGTAATTTCATGAGCCTTCTGTTAGAAGGGACTTACGTCTCCTGGCAAAAAATGCTTTTTCGTTTAATATAGATGCTATAACTGAAAGCTTCATTCGATAGTGAATGTCCATGCAAGTACATTCAATTTAATTACATGCAATTTTAATTACAGTATTATACAAGCAAACTCCTTTTTCAGAAGTGGTTTCACAAGATTTGCATTAATATAGGGAAGAACTGCCAATCAACTGGAACGTTTACATAAACATAGTCATAGTTACGAATACAGATCCAGTTGTAAATAAAGGTACATGCCAGCTTAATATTGTCCAGTATTATTTCAATGAGGTTGATATCATGGAGTATCTACTCTTGTGAGTTTGATGTTTATTCATTATGTCCATCAATAAATCTAATACAGCAGAATATACGAGCTTCGAGGAGCACAACTACCGATGGACAACTGTAAGGAATCCGCATGAATAATTCCCCCAAATAAAGTCAAATTCACAAAAAATTTAAAAAGTAATTTCATGATAATTGCAAGCTTTTTCATGGCAATACAGTTTTCGACAGAGAAGCTTTAGGTACGACAGAGACATTGCCTAACTTATTTGCTGTTTGCAGGAATTGAAAAGATTCGTGGGAAATATCAGAAATAGCAAAAATTCTGGGATGCATTCAAGAGTGCCATACATGATGATGAAGACCTCTTAAGTGTCGACAAATTTAAATATTTGAGAAATTATTTGGATGGCCCAGCACGTCCTGTAATTTGAAGTTTGCCACTTACAAATACAAATTACAAAGCTACAATTGATATATCGAAGAGACGATATGCGAAGCTAAGCACCAGAACAATGGCAAACATTAACGGGATGATGATGATGCGGCCAGTGACTGACGAAGATAACGTTGCTTGACAGGAATACTCTTTGGCAAAGTTGAGATCCATCATCACAGTCTGAAGGCATTGGAAGTGGCGCCAGAAACTTATTCATCTATTGCGGTTCCAATCCTTTTGGAGAAGATTGCAGAGGTAGTGCGATACAACATGATATGCTCTTCCATGAATTATATGAAATGGGTTACGGAGATGCTTGTAAGTGCATTTGAAAAAGAGCTTAAAGCATTTGAGTCTCATGTTCCGATTCTGGAACCACAGCATGCCTAGCCGCGCATCGGTAATGTAGACAATTGTAATTCCAAGGTGGGGCAGCATCAGCACTACTTGCAAAGGAGAGCTGAACCAAGTCTTCAAGCATCGTAGTGAGACTACAAAAGAGAAGTCGATGCTGAAGAAAGGAAGAATTGCCTCTGTAAGAAAGCAAGATGATTTAACTGTTTGTGGTCTAATCATAGGTCATAGGAATTTAAGTCCTGTGTTAACTGTTTCTGTTTGCAGACCTGTGAAAAACAAATTCAAT
This sequence comes from Chironex yamaguchii, assembly GCA_024741275.1. NCBI lineage: Eukaryota > Metazoa > Cnidaria > Cubozoa > Chirodropida > Chirodropidae > Chironex > Chironex yamaguchii. The sequence goes on from JANTCA010006329.1 coordinate 15,677, forward strand.
ACAGACATGTAGTAAGGTGTTAATCACTGCATCAATTGCAAGTAAGAAGCATTTTGTTTCTTTCATGGATGACAAGACTAACTGTGATGCTTCATTCGTGAAAAGTCAGAAGTATTTGACATGCTTAAGGATTATATAGAAGCAGCCAGTACTTGTTGCTCAAGGCAACTCAAGACTCAAAAAACTTAGAATGGTGGTGAGGATACCTCAAAACGTTTTCATGATTATCGTAAGTCTATGGGTATCAAGCAGTAATTTACAGTACCCCATACACCTCAACAGAATAGAGTTTCTGAGAGGATCAATCATTCACTTGTTTACTCAGCCCGTTGTGTGATGGCGCAAGAAGGCATTTAGACTGAGGCCATCCAAACAAAATAGCAGTATACTGTAGCAGTTGAAGGCAAAACTTCTTTAGAAGCTCTTTATGCAATTTAGCCTTATGTTTTCTATTTTAAGAAATTTGTTTGTATAGCTTATGCTCATTTGCCCTATGGAAATTATGCAAAATTGTGACCTTAAGTCAAAGAAGTGTCGGTTTGTTAAGTACTTTCTGCAATCTAAGGGTTATCAATTGTACGATCTTTTAGCCAAGATAGTGCTTGTTAGCAGAGATATTGTTTTTAATGAAACATGCTTTGACTTTCAGAGGAAAGTCAACTTGATTGTTGAATGCGAATGTGGAAAGTCAGTTTGATTGTTGAATGCGAATGTGGAAAGTCAACTTGATTGTTGAATGCGAATGTGGAAAGTCAGTTTGATTGCTCCAATGTAAATTATGATAAGCGTACCTCTGTTCTTACTATGAATCAGTCTCAGCTTGTTACAAGTATTTTGATGAAATTTGGCTGAATGGTAAGCCAATAAGTACCCCTCTGGACGCTAAACAAACTTTAAGTAAAGCTGTTGAAGGTGATAAGCTTGCAGGTAAGCAGCTGTATCAATTAGCAGTAGATATGTTTGCAGTACTAGCAACTAGACCAGACTTAAGGGTCTCAGAAGGGGTGTTATCAAACTTTTCATCTGATCCAACTGAAGCACATTGGAAGGCCTTAAAGGCAGTTTTTACGTATGTAAAGGGATCTTTAAATATTTAACTTTCCTATGATAAATATGAAAGTGATTTAATTGGCTACTGTGATGCTAACTGGGCTCCAAGTAAAGACTCAAGACAATCAACAAGCAGTTTTGTTTTTTCCTTTTAGATGATGTGCAGTAAGTTAGCTGAGCAAAAAGAAGTCATCAGTAGCATTATCAACTGCAGAAGCAGAGTATGTTGTTCCGTCTTCAGTTTGTCAAGAAGTCACTTGGTTGCAGGTTGTTGTATGATTTAAGTGTTCAACAAACAAATGCCACTACAGTCTTTGAGGACAACGAAGCCAGTATTGCAATTGCTCAGAGTCGGTCATTCAAGAACCAAACATATTGATTTCCGTTATCATTATGTTTGGAAAAAGGTGCAAGATGGCACTGTTAGTTTATCCTATTGTTCAAGTAAAGATACGATTGCTGATCTCTCCACGAAGCCTCTTACCAAGTTTCTGTTGGTTAACTTGTATCAGTTACTTGGGTTATGTGTTGTTACTTGTTAGTAATCAGTTTAAGTGGAGGTGTAACAAAGTGAACTATTTATGTTTGTAAATCTGTGAAAAACAAATTCAATTCAGATATGTAGTTAAGGTGTTGATTGTCTTTGTAACAGGATATAGAGTTGTTTGAATCTCTTTAAATGTAAATATTTGTCAGTTCTTGGCAGTGTATGTGATCTTCAAGTCCTGATGAAAGCAGTCATGTCTTTTCTTTGGTTGTGAAAGCTCTCGACCTATCCATCTCAAACACTAACAATACCTATGCCTGCAAGCCTGTTTGGTACGGCCTTACATGTCGCACTTTTTGCAAATTTTGTCTATTGAACAGTTACCGTCCGAGTGCTCGAGCTTTTTGCAATTTTCACAGTGAATTGGTGGTCATCACAATGACGGTTAAGCCTTTTAGAAATTAAATATGTCTCGGCTTTATTTCGGCACGCTTCTTAACCATGATACTCGAGTCAACGTCCTTGAATTGATAGCTGCTGTGCGTGGACAACTTTTTAGCGCATGAATTAGAACGCCAGAAGCAAGCAAGTCCGCGTTTGGTGGGGATATGCTCGAGTTCATAGTCAGCGGTGAAAATTACAAATTATTTCAGAAAATACAATCAATCCAATAAGTTCTCTTCATTATTTTCGCTTTTGTTAACGTCTGTTTGCTTGTCTGTATAAATTTAGGAACAGGAAAATTTAATTTCCTTTTCATATTTCATTTGTATTGTAACCAGTAGCCTCGTGCACAAGTATCAAAGTTTTATTCCCGGGTAAGATATTGTAAAATCATTGCTTTATTCATTTGACCTTTTGGTGCCTGCCAGATAATCTTAGGATGATATCATCCTCTTAGCTCATACCATGGCCGCAAATCCTCGGTGGATAAGAAGGCCATGTTACCTTCTGAAAATATCATTACGGAAAAATCAAATTCATTACATGCAACCTCTTAATACTTGATCAGTTCTGTCTAATGTTCATTTCTTGTGTTTTTTTCGTGACCACTTTGAATTTGTTTGCTATACTTATGTAGAGAATACTTGGGCCAAGGCATCACAATTCCATGTTTATAATCCAGCACTTTCATTATAAGAAAACAAGGGTGTGATATTTTTGAAGTACTACTCTTCAAACCAGGAATTTATCTGCCTGGGGTGAATCTTTTCAAGAAGTCTTTGAAATTTGTAGAGGCAGCTTTCCTGACACAGTACCCTTTTGGAAATGAGAGAAGGAAGTGACAAATTCGCCGCCACCCCCCCCCCCCTTACAAGTTCTATAGCATGTGCAATATTAGGCAAATGTTTTAAACCTTTGAGATACAGAGGCATGTGCCATGTATGTAAGAATGTCTATATATTGTAAGTTCAACTTTATAAAGAAGGGCGACGGATCGTGTATATGACCTAATTCTGCTAGGTGGGATTTGGAACTTTTTGATAAATTAACAGGAGCGATAGAGTCCAAAGGCAGTAACTCCTGGATTTGATAAATAGTCTAGCAAAACTCTCAGTGAAAACCCTTGAATACATTCAAAAAGTAGGATTGAGTACAATTAAAGGTGTATAGAAATACTGAAGACCGCTGTATTTTTTAGGTTGAAGTAGAAAGCCAAAACGGAATAAATTGATTTTGTTAGTTCTTACTAAAATGCTGTCTAGGACTTAAAAAGCAAGGTTTTGATAGTTAAATGTTGGTCACCAAGATGTTTTATATCTAATTCTTTTAGCATGTCAGTGAAACCAGCTTTTTCTGTCTGGCCTCTCTGCTGGTGGAAGATTTGTGCAATTATTAAATACAGTATTACAAGTTTCTCTTGTGCTGAACCACTACAAAGTGAGACGAGATGTAAACGAAAATGGAACATTTTTCTTTGATCTAAAAGAAACAAGAATATCCTAAGAGCAAATACACGTTCAATGAACATGATTTGATTTATGCTAATTGTATATTTCTATACACTTATTGTTTTTTCTCCTGAAAGTGTGCCCTTTGGAATGGTACGAGCTATCGCCTCAGATTTGACAATAAACTTGGGGAAAACGGAAGAGTCCAGATATTCAGGCTAGTCTGCTGGATTTTCCCGCTAGGCTAATGCAGAATACGTATATTCTAGAAGACATTTTTATCACTGGCCAAATTAAAACCCAGGAAAGGTTTCGAAAGATACGGAACTCAATTGATATTTAACAATTAGTTTTCAAGAGATGAGGCAGACCATGCGAATTTTACATAATGATCTATTCAGAGAGTGACATGTCCTCTAAATTCACCGAGGATCTGCGGCCATGGTATGGGCTAAGAGGACGGAAGTATACAAAAGTTATTTCGCAAGCAACAAAAGGTCAAATCAAAAACCAATGACTTTACCCTACCTTATTTGGGAACAAAACTTTGATACATGCGCATTAGGGCCCCGCGAATAGGGATAAGTGCAGGGCTCGGGAAGATGGCTCTCTTGGCCCTTCGTTAAATCCGCCATTTGTCCACATGAAATTTTGGATCAGCAAATCGGTGCATTATCGTCCGGGAGGCAATTTTCAATAGGTTGTAATCGTTCGGGGGGCAATTTGCCAGGGATGAGTACACCTTATCCCGTCTGTACAGTGACAATAGTGTTGCTAGTGTAGCGCTTCATAGCATCCTCTCTGCGGAAAATATTAGCTTTGTCTGTACAGTGACAATAGTATTGCTAGTGTAGCGCTTCATAGCATCCTCTCTGCGGAAAATATTAGCTTTGTCTGTACAGTGACAATAGTGTTGCTAGTGTAGCGCTTCATAGCATCTTCTCTGCGGCGCATGTTCGCGTTGTATGTACAGTGGCAATATCGTTGCTAATGTGCCGCTTTGTGGTATCTTTTCTGCGCGGCATATTAGCATTAGTGAATAGATTTGTTAGTGTTGCGCTGAGCGTTATCTTTATCGCTGCTCTAGATAGATTTAAGTGTGCATGGCTAACGTTGCTATTAGTTTTGAACGTGTGAGTGTTTGTTGTGCCGTGCCAATGTTGTAAGTATGGCGCGTATCATTGTAGTTAAAAATATATACTCCTTGCTTCGGATAGACTAACTTTACAGGATAGAGTCCAGCTGCATTCTCTATTTGAAGACAGCAGTTTGTTTCCCTAACAATCAATATGTTCCCTTAACATAACAGATAAAAGACTACCATTGTAAACCATCAAATGGGTAAAGATAAAGAATGCAAAGTCAAAGAAGTCTTTCTGTCTTTCTCTCTACATAAACAGCCTTGATATTAACGGTGATATCTTTATATCAAACTTTTCACCGATCTTGTTAGTGGAAGCAAAGCTCCGTTCCCATCTCATTCCTCTCCACCATTAACAGGGTTCGGAGTCTGCATTCTAATGTCTTATTGTACGCAAACATCCACCAAAGGCTCTTCCAAGCAAACTTTCACTGTCATAAATGTAATAAGGCTTTACCGACATTCTCTTTATGAAGGGGAGATTGATCCATCTAACATTCATCCTACTAGGACATCATCTGCAATATGATTAAGACATTGTAGGACGGAAATTAGCAATAAATCGCTATCTCTTCCTTAAGAGGGCAGTAAGGTCACAAATTTAATATTTTACTGAGTGAGAGCTATCACTTTTTTTACGATTAACTATCTTTCTATTGTCTTTCTTACTATTTTAGATTGCTACGTAGGGGCTTAGCTCTCTCTGTATGCCATTATCTTTGGGTATTTTCACCCTGCAACCTCTATCGAAAGATAAAGCTTTTCTTGTTAAAAATTTTGCAATACTTTTTCAATAACCTAAATAAATATGTTTTATAACGTAAAGGCAAATTTTACTGCGGCAATGTATCATGTATTCTCTTGCCCCTCAAAAGAAATACATAAACGTCATACCTTCTTGAAGATTGTAAACGTTTATTTTAGCCAAGTATTCAATCAATTAATAATTCTCAGGGTTGACTTTTAAATGTTATTAAAAAGCTTCTCTGCTTCCATCATTTTTCATCTTTTTTGTCTTTGTCTTGTCTGTTAGTAATTTTTCCGTCTTCCCATCTTCCCTCTTTCGTTATCTTCTCCTTAATCTCTCCTTTACTTCTATTTTTGTTGCCCAACCCTTAACGTAGAAGGTAACTTGAGTTTTAAAGAAAGAAATTAGATTTAAGTTTAAGAATTTAACATGTGTTGCATGTGCCTTGACTATGTTATATTCACCACTTACTAATTTGTGTTTTGCACAAATAAAAAGTTTACTTGTCAGTTCCTGACTGACAAGAGATCGAAATCAAAGTCCTAATTTCTAACTATTTGGTACCAAAGGGAACCTAGAAACCGGAATATACAATTATCCTTGACTTTGCTTCCATTCCATATTCCTTGTTGTTTTCAAAACTTCTTCACAATGCTTCTTTGAAGTCCTTCAAACGATTGGCTAGATTCAAATTTCTCTCTTGAAATATCTGAGTTTGCATTTCTTTAGTTAATATCTGTTGTGAAAGAAAGTGCACTCAAGTAAGGTATCTCTTGGGGGTAATGAGCCCATCCTGGCAATCTTTGGGTTTACCAACGGCAATCATTTCTAGCACGCGGTCGATTAGAGCTGTTGGAAATCTCCTAGTTCTGAGTACAATGAAAATATTAAGGAAAAAAATGGCGAAGGAGACTAACTTTTGAACTATATATTCTGCGATGAACAGTTAAACAGGTTCACTTTATAGTCTCAAGCATTTTGCAGTCAGAAGTGATTTTGTTTCCATTTAAAAATGAATAAACTTTATGAATAAAGCAGAGAGACGAGTGTTAACCATGGGACTTAAAGTTCAGAAACATTTATGAGAGCACACGATATGGACTCTGAATTGGAATTCTACCTGCTGTATATTTAAAATGATTTATAATTCATTCTAATGGAGCTATCAAAGTATTTCGATGTTGCAAAACATCTTAGAGCAACCATCCAAACAGATATGCGGGAATAAAAAACATGTCAGCGATGAATAGTAGACAGCATGTTACAAGGAACACATTTTGTTATGATTGACTGCTATTAAGTTGCAATAAACGTCCTGTAGCAGTGAACAGTTAAAGCCTGTTGGTGGATCTGGTAGCAACGAAAATATAGAGACGATATATACATATATATAATTTTTTCTATCACCTTGGAAATTGGCAATTTATAACTAATATGGAAATGAGCATCATTGGATTAGTGGATGAAGAAACCATGACTATTAAGTCTATTATGTACGAACAATTAAAACAAACATTTTTCAAGGAGTGTGGTGCAATTATTAGAACAAACAAACTTATATATATAGATATTATATATGTTATTTGGACTGAAGAAGTTATATTCAATATCAAATTAGTACAGAAATCAGCAACAAAGAAAACAATAATCGAAAAGGTCATTCACGATATTAGAAAAATATCAAATACATTATGAAAAATATTTTAAAATAAAAAATGGAGCTTGATCATGTCGCTACGACAAAGAATATATTCTAGAAGAAGTGCAACATAACAATTTTACTACTTAGAGCAACGCAAGATTAATCACTTATGCTATCGCAAAAAAATCACAAGAGAGTAATGAAAACTTGAACTTACTAGATTCATTACAGACTACAAGATTGATATTCATGCTAGCTGGAGACAAAAAAAATCATAAATTACAATCGGAGTCTTGTAACATGTTAGCTGATACCAATTGTGATCCCTTAGTCAACGGGACCACTAAAACAGATAGTATAGATCTGTTATTGATCTTTAGATGCCTTGAGCTAACACAAACTTTTGCTGTGGATACTAAATGTAAACAAGATAGAGGTATGAGATTTTGTCTGTACATGGTAAAAAATAATTTCTTAATGCTCCGTTGCAATATACTTGTTTTGTTAGTAAGACATGCAGAACTAACTAGTTTGGTATTTCTAGAACAACATTTCAACATAATATTCACTAATCACGATTAGCAAGCACTTCTACTGCAGTAAACACTCCAATTTAAGATTATTGCTTGATAATCTGTGACTAGCTAGATAAATGAGTTAATAGATAAACAGATACATAGAAATACAATTGTATTATATTATTCACTATACCTTATATTTATCTTGCGTACAAGTTGTTTCGAGCAAAACGAATTTTGCCAAGTTTGAATACACAACTGATAATAAACAAGTTGATATATGAAAAATATTTAAAATTTGTTACAATTTTTCCCATATTTCTCTGATTACTTTATTTTCCCTCAATCCTTACGTTTTTATTTTTATTTTCATTTCTGTAGATACCATTGTATAGCAATGAGTTAACTACATATGCTGCAGTTATGGCACACCTGACTCCCGGTATGTATCACTGTTATTAGTTTTGTAAGGTATAATATATTGTTTCTCGATCTAGATGTCTAATGCTGATAATGTAAATTCAGCAGTGAATAGGAAGAAAAATAGTAAAATGAATGTCCTTCGAATTACCTAAATGTAACAGATTCTTTATCAATATGTAGATGAAAACAACAACCAAGTAAGTGATCATAAACTCTATGCAAAATAAGCAAAATTTCTGATCAGCATAATTTAATTGCTAATTATCAAGTTAAAAATAGATAATTAAGGCAATATTTGTAACAAAGCTATGGTATTTATTATTAGTAATACTAATTGCTACTGTTTTTTTTACTTTTCAGGAATCCATCGATATGTGGGTTTTGGAAAATATCAAAGAGAGTCACCAGGTGCACTGTTTGCGATATGTTAGTTAAAATTTCTAGCTATAAATAATATTTTATAATGTATGTTTCAAATTTTTGATTCGACATGGATAAACCTGCCAAATAACATGTCCTCGTCTAATTTAGTTCAAATTTATATGCAACAATCATGCAAAGACAACGATGAAGCAGTTAACCTTTATTCCACTTTTTCGGCAATAAAATAGTAGAAACGCTTTGTGATACTTGGATCTTAAAGAGTTTTATGAAACACATAAGCATTACAATTTCAAGATGGGTTTTAGTTTCTAACATATAATCATACAACTGTCTAAGAGCAATGCATGCGGTATTGTGTGACTCATTTGTCAGTCTTTTGAGCCAAAACACAAGAGGACAATTTTAAAGTGGCGGTTTATCCAATCTACATATCAAACCTTAAAATGTTAAATAATGACGTGACAGCAATGCAGAAATTTAGTCACTGCAGTATACACACACCCTCCCGCAGCGCGTAAATTAAGCATAACAACTGCCATTTTGCAACAAAGCAGGAACACAAACAGGAGAAGTAACAGTTAGATAAAAAATTTGTAATGTACGTCTTTTGCTGGTCCTGAAACAGGCAGAAATTATAAGTAAATTTGTTTCAAAGTCAAAATTGCAGATCCAAAATATTGAGGTAATACACAAATGAAGCAGTCGCTCCTTGATGCATGGAATAGTCTCTTTACCTATGCAACACAAAATGAATTCTTTTTACGTCTGTCAAGATGAGTGATGAAAGGGCGTCTTGGACTAATTAGTTGTAATGTTAAGCCATATAGGATTTGACTTTTGTGTAAAAGCTACACATTGAAGGGTAGTAGGTCAGGGTCTACTTAAGAGCAATGTGATTGTACAGCATAAGGGAAGTGAAAATAGCACTGTATCAGATGTGATTAAGGGCAGTGCTTAGAAGTAACAAAGCCAAATTTAACATGGAAGTGGTTATAGCAAATTTTACAAATTTCGACAATGTCAAAACGACAGCCTTGAAGCCAAAATCGTTTATTGATCAGTTTTGTATGGTTGGCGAAGGCAAATTTAAGCCATTTTAAAATAATGGCACACAGGGTTTGCATATTTTACGACAAAAGCATTTATCAGAGTTCTCGGGAGTAGAGATAGAAGTCAAATGAACAGCTAAGAGAAGGTTGTCCAGAACAATTTAAGCAATGTTATCTATATCTGTAGAAGTTGCTTTGGAAGGATCACTTTCCATCAAATTGTACACTAGCAGCAAACAAGGTTTAACATTGATGCACAGTGAACACGCGACACAAATTCTGAAGTATCAAATGAAAACAAATTCTTCAAGCAATATTGTAAAGCCGTCACGACACGATGGCTAATTAAAAATGGTGAAAGGAAAGATATGGTGAAGTAAGTAATTTGGTGGATAGGTACATTGGTTTGTGAATAGGCGCGATTAATAAGATTAAATTGTTAATAATAAAATTTAGAACTAAATTTTTTTGTTGAGATAACATTTTAACCAATAAATATTAAATAGGCACTACCAAATGTTCCTACCCGCCACTGCTATTCACCTACACATTTTGTGAACGTTCATTCTAAATTCCGTTTTTATATTTAGACGCATGGAAGTTCTAACAAAATTCAAAGTCTTGATTGTGTCAGCATGTTTCCAGTCTATTAAAACAACACTGCTTTATACTGAATGTAATAATGCACATTCTTAATACCATTTTTGCGCTATATTTTTCAAATTTCTGTCAAGCTTATTCATTAGTGAATATACAGATACAAACAAATCAAAGTCAGACAATGATTCAAAATTAGATATTTAGCCTGTGAAAGACTGAGATATAAACAGCTTAATGAAAATAAGCATTTTGAAGTTAGTGGGATTTTGAACACAAACTATGCCTCCATGTAAAACTTGTATTTGCTGCAATTTTGCTCAAGAGATCAAAGACTAAATTATGTTACTTGATGTTATATGAAACCATTGCATCTTGTTATCACCGAACAAGGTTTTTTCAAAAAAAATTTGAAAAGTTCGTATTAGTATCACCAGAATCTGAATCAGTCATTAGTTCCGTATTCAATGTTGCATTTGTGCATGTATCTTAGTCGGACAGTCCTTGAAACTTCATCAAGGTGCTTGCCTTCCCTCATTCTGTGCTTATGCTAGGTTTTTTGGCTCCTACCCACAAAATTGTATGTTGCATCAGGATGCTTTTTTGATATCTTTCATATATTCACAGAAAAAATTAACAAAATTGGTTCTATGCTTGAATTGACCAGTGTAAAGATGGTTTCATTTTGTGTTGCATCATAATGACAGCTGTGCTTTGCTGTCATTTTTATGCGTCAAATTTTATTTGTCGCTTCTAAATTAAATTCTAGGTCATGCGTTGTTTATTGCGGTTAGAGCTGCAAAATTTGGATGAGAAATTTTTGAGTTTGGATGTTTCAAATATCCTTTGCAAAATAGCAACTTGTGTTTGACGTGCATTGCAACGCTTGCAATTGCATCTATTGCTGTCGCGTGATAATTACAATTTACTTAGTTAACTAAGTGCTGCAACGCTTGCAGCGATCCCAGTGCATTCCTGGTGTCTCTCATATGCATCTAAACATTAAATTGGAGGTATGATTTATACGCATTGGTTAATTAATGTTTGTTTTTATCAATTATGTTGTATTATTTATAACTTAAATGTAAGAGTTGACTGTAAATAACTATAAAAGTAGCCTACTCCTGCAAACTTCATTGCACAATATGATCATGTTTACATTGTAACTGTTTTTAAGGACAAAACAATTAATGTTTCAATTGCTCTTGATTATATTTCATATTTTTACTTTTGAAGATGTTATTTACAGTCAGCTCTTACAAGTTTGAGCAATGCCTCGGTTATCAATCTTGGTGTAATAAGTCAATCCGAATGTTGATGCCTATATGTAGGAGCTTTAGAACGCGTAATTTGCAAACCCTAACCTGATTATGGGGCATTCTGTTTTGATAAGCAAGACTGCATCAAGATTACATTCAGCGTACAAAAAATAAAGTACCTTGTCTACATGTTCCTTGTCACTAATAAATGCATTACCACTGTCCTTTCTGGATGCTGTTTTGCTATCAAATTCACCTGTTCTCTCCGCTCTTGTTGTTTGGTGTGCGAATTGAGTTTCATTCTGAAAGAGCGAAAGTAAGATCGGTGTTGGAATGTTAAGAAAGTGTTTACCTTTGCTACTGAGGTGTTTAGCTAAGTAGATGAGGTGTCAGAGTTCTAGTTGTGAAATGTCGCGTTCGACGCTCCGGTCATCATACTTGACTACTGAGTTTCATCCTCTTTTTGTTCTTGTACCCCAAGTATCAGCTGTGTCTCGTACCAATGTTGATCAAGCCCTGCATTCCTGTGAATAAGAAGAGGTTATACTCTACAAATCAGGGAGGTACGAGTAGGAGTTTTCAATTGCGCAACTGGTCTGCGCACTTAATGCAGGAATCACCAAAAAAAACTGGTACTGACGGCCGTCGTTCAAGACGACTTTATTGAAAAATCTCGTCGTGGACATGGATCATTAGTTTCATTAAAATTTCGTGTACAAATATCATTGACAAAGAATGTCTGGGCAAAGAGAGCTTATAGGGATAGATTTATTAAAACGAATGTTGAAAAATGAATTTCGAACCTACCCCAAAAGCACTCACATTGCGAGGAATTCTATTTAGTAAATATCGTGTACCACAAACAATCTGTAGAGTACAAGTTCGACTTCCTAACTACGTGAGAGATACTCGCATTTGATCTAAACCTCGCTATTGGTCATTCGCAACAAAATGATATTCATCAATTTTCCTATTTTGCGGCTAGGCAATTAAATTGGTCTGCATCCCATAGCATCACCTGTGCGTCCATCTGTTTGCATAACTATCAACACTTGCCTGTCAAGTTACACTCTACTTTTCCATAGTTCCATCCAGGGATGTCACTTCGTTTTACGAGCTGGGCAAAGAGGGGAGGGAGGAGACGGGCAATTTACCCTGAAAAACATTTTTACCCAACGAAACACAAGAAAATGCACAAGCTCTTAAGTAGGTTCGAAGGGGCCATCTTCAAATTTTTACATTTAATAAATAAACAAAACAGCTACAAACTACTAACAGTACCAAAGGAATCATGAAATCTAGTTGCTGCATTAGCAAGCAAGAAAAACTGCCCTCGAAAAAGAATTAGTTTTTGCACTTGGACTCTTCCAATAATGTCTTGTTTCTTCATTTTCTCTTTCTTTGTTTCCTTTCTGACGCTTCATATTCTGAAGAGTGTCCGACGAAAAAAGCTTTTAAGTTCGATTTTAGCGCAGTGTCGCAAATTTTCAAGGCGATTTTCAAGTTTTGTACCATAAAAAGATTGTTCAAAAACTGCCCTGCAAAAGAAAAATTTGCCCATAAAAGAGGCTATTTAAAGGTAGATACGAGCCATCCCCGTGCATTCCAAAGTGACACCCCTGGTTTCCTCATACTTGTACTCTACATGTTAGTCATTTAAAAATGGATGCTATTCAATGCCATGTAACACCAATTCAGATTTCAGATTTATTCTTTCTCTACCAGTGATAACTCTTACTTATTTCACATTGCATTATTATAAATCTGGCTTTCATTGCCCCTTGATGCTTATTGTCAGGAAACATCAGCTGTGTGCCGCACTATCGCTTCTACTTATAATTTGAGGGCACCTAGGAATACCTTAATCCCCTTGCTTGTAACACCGATTACGATTTCAGATTTATTCTTTCACTACCTGTGATAATTCCAACTTTTTCACATTGCAATATTATAAATCTTGCTTTCATTGCCTCTTCATGCTTATTAGTCAGGAAACATCAGCTGTGTGCCACATTATCGCTTCTACTTAAAAGTTAAAGGTATCTAGGAATACCTTAATCTCCTTGCTTGTAACACCGATTCCGATTTAAGATATATTCTTTCACTACCTGTGATAATTCTAACTTCTTTCACATTGCTATATTATAAATCTACCTTTCATCGCCTCTTGCTGTTTATTAGTCGGGAGGAAACATCAGCTGTGTGCCACATTATCGCTTCTAATTAAAAGTTAAAGGTATCTAGGAATACCTTAATGTCCATGCTTGTAACACCGATTCAGATTTCAAGTCTACAACCTCAGTATTTGTGATTATTACTACTGATCTTGCTTTGCATAATGATATTACTGGCCTATATTGGCTCGTGGTGCTCATTAATCCGGAAACATCAGCTGTGTGCTACAAACTATTGCCTCTACTCATAATTCGAAGGTATTTACTAATACCGAAAACTACTTGCTTCTAAACACCGATTAAGATTTCAGATATATTACTTCACAGCCTGTGATGATTTATACTTATTTCACATTGCAATATTACATATCTGACTTTCATTCCCTTTTGATGCTTATTAGTCAGAAGGAAACATCAGCTGTGTGCCACATTATCGCTTCTAATTAAAAGTTAAAGGTATCTAGAAATACCTTAATCTCCTTGCTTTTAACACCAATTCAGATTTCACATCTACACCCT
>JANTCA010006340.1:0-52918 GCA_024741275.1 Chironex yamaguchii
AGGAGTGTCAGACGAAAAAAGCTTTTAAGTATGATTTTAGCGCAATGTCGCAAATTTTCAAGGCGATTTTCAAGTATGCTTGTAAAAGTGAGAAACTCTGAAGGTTTGAACTCCTGTACCACTTACTCTACATTAAACAAGTAGGCAAGTATGAAAATAGGCAAGTAGCGACCACTGAATAATTATTATATAACTTTCCTTGGTGATTGTGAAATTTAATTCGCTGTCATAGGAAACTTCCAGTAATACCTGGACCTTTGAGCTCTGTCTCCATATCCATCCTTCCAGGTTAATTGTTTCATAATGCCCTGTTATAAACTACAATCTAGTAGCAACTATGCTTATCAAATTGGTCTGAACAACTCTTAGATCTGAAAATTTCTTTCACTGCTATCAGAGTTGGTAGTCATTCCTTCGTGAGTGGATGGCGAATACACTTGCAGGATTGATAGCGGTCTCGTCCCCCGTGTAATCTCAAAATTTTCTCTCCCTGAGATCAAAGGGTTCCGACGAGAACGAGGCTTAATAGTCTTTATATTCTGTGCCTTTGGCTCTAAATGAGCAGTACACGGTATTCAGATACAAGGACTAAACATGCAACGCAGACATTCTAACAAGAAGCATTGACTTGAAACCCGCAAGTTTTGCAGCAAGGGGTATAATTTATCCTATCAAATTGTGATTTGGTTCACACACCTTAGACACCTGCTCGCATTTCACAGAAAATAGAAAATAGAAAACAATAAACAACAAACTGCAAAGTCCTGCTACAAGATTCCTTCCATTACTTTCATATCTTACCTTCTTTCGTGGGTAATACATTTTTCTCAGTCGTTTCTACATGTTTTAGTTTTCTGGTATCGAAATCAGCGACTTCTGACCGATCAGGAAATTCGTCGGGTCTAAGCTCTTCTCGAATTGTTCCGGCTGTTGGCAACGTGTTTTTCTCTTCAGTCTGAACGTGTTTTAGTTTGGAGTGGTCGAACGACTTCACCTCTGCCCTGGAATCCGCTGCCTCTTCCTGGATTACTGTAAATAACAACAAACAGAACAAGTAACAACAAAAAGAACAAATAAGCAACAGGATACTCTTCAATTAGGGGTTGACATCAACCGGTCACAAAAAAAGCTGTATTTGACATGAGTACCATCAAAGCAACTAATACGTACCCTCGTTAGCACAAATAGCTAAAAAGCACACTGAAGTAGACCGTAGACCGGTTCGTTCTGAGCACATGTTCTATCAACAGTCATCAAATTTACGCTGGAGACTGGCTACCAACAGACACTGGGTCAGTTGGGGTTACATAGAGTGCTAAACTAAGCTACTTACCCTTTCAACACTTGGATACAGACCAGCAAGATAAAAGTTGTCAGTTGAACATAGAGATGGCCTCTGCATTCTAGGTTTGTGCATTCCTATTTCCAATACTAAAATACAACATTCCCCCTTTTCAAACAAGACGTTCCATCTCTTCGCTCATCATCCTCAATTTCTTCTCACGGATTCCTCGCGACAAACACAAAAAACCCCTAAAAATCGTCATGTAAATATCATCTCCACCTTACCTTCCTTTGTTGGAAGCACACTTTTTTCCTGCGTTTCAACATGTTTTAATTTTCCAGAATCAAATTGGCTCACTTCTGATACATCAGGCAGATATTCAGGTCGCAATTCTTCTTTCAGTGTTTGTGGAGTAGGCAATGGATTCTTTTCCTGTGTTTCCACATGCTTGAGCTTCTTATGATCAAAAGACTTGACTTCCGCTCTAGAGTCTGCCTCTTCCTCCTTAATAACTAACAAGTTACAAAAACAAACAAGATCCAAATATGTCATCAAACAACACCAGAAATATTACAATCGCCGTTCTTCTATGGCGTCATCAGGTGTGCGTTTCTGCATTTGAAATCCCCAAATATTATCATATTTTCCTGCCAATTCTATTCTTCAAAAATACTTCTCAATCTCTCTAAATCTTTTTCATTTCAAGCCCTACTTATACTATATCGGTATAACGTGAAACAGCATGAGGCAATGCCATTTTGGCTTTACATTTACTTTACAATACTTGCTTATCTGGTATAAAATGAAGACGTTTATGGACCAAATTTTTCAAAAGTGGGGCCGGTCCCTGACAACTACATAATCCTATAATGTATAATTTACTGCTGTCACACTATCGAGCTCCGGGTTTATTGCCAATTGCAAGAGAAGACAGGCAAAGTTTACCTGAAAAAATTCAGCTATAAATCCCAACATGCCATGACCGCCATCGATAGCTACTCGTGCAACAGCAAAGTATGTGTTACAATAACGACTGCTCAACACGACAACAAATTAACCCAGTGTGATGTCATCTCACCAACTGCACAGGCCAAGCGCAAGGTAAACAGTAATTTTGCGAGACGTCACAAATCATACCTCTCTGATGTAAAATTTCAGAATATTTTAAGCCGTGTAGGGTGAAATCTTATTCATACTAAAGTCGTGTCTTAATGTGCTTATCCAAGGGGGGGCAATGGCAGCCTGAGTCAACAGTTTGGAGAGCACTTATGGAACTAATCTAATAGTATGCTTACGTAGCAAACTACAAAACAAAGCGACTAATGTGCTCGTCAGAAATGAGAATCCCCAAACGCACGCCTGAATACATAAAAATAGTACCAAAGGAACACATCCGGAACTATATAGTAATCATTTGTACAACTTTATAGAACACTGCAACACTGGAATTAAATATTGATGAAAGTGAGTACATAAGTAAGCGCAGCTTGACAACACGACCACAGAAGATGGTAATTAACATTTTCTGTATTACTGTTTACTGCTAAACGCGTTGTATCTTCAAGAGCTCGCAGATCCCTGATCTTTTGTTCAAATAGCCAATGCAGCAGTAAAGTATAAATTTGGTTCTTTTTGAAACCTAATATATGACACAAGTGGAAATAGCGGGGAAAAGTGCGTAAAAACATTCGTCTGGGGGTCGTCAGAACTGAAAAACCTCTCCAAAATTTAAGTGCAACTACTAATTGGCGAGTGGTGATTGGTCAACAGGTAAAATTAAATAGACCGGTGCGAAGAATATGGATTTTTTATTAAAGGAGGTGAAGATAGAAATTTTTTTACACATTTATAGGCAGAAATTTATGCTAGATTCTTCGTACGAGGCAGAAGTGATGGGTGATAACAGCGCATTAGCTCCATAGCAGTCTTATGACTACTACCCTATCCATCCATCAACTACTTCAGAACGCAGCACCTTACATAAAAAAGAGTACCAAGTAATATAATACTCTTACCATCAGAGGTTGGTAGCACGTTTTTCTCTTGTGTCTCAACATGTTTCAATTTTCCTGTATCAAACTTGCTCACTTCTGACACATCGGGAAGATCATCTGGTTTCATTTCTAATTTTAACATTTGTGGTGTTGGTAATTCATTCTTCTCCTGTGTTTCTACATGCTTGAGTTTGGAATGATCAAATGATTTGACTTCAGCCCTTGAATCTGTTGCTTCCTCTTGTATGACTGCAAGTTAAGAAGCAAAAATAAATTACGCAATGCACCACAGTCAATTGCGTATGCAACATAGGGTACAAGCAAATACTTGTAACTCCTTTTAAAATTACGTATCCACAGGCTCTAACTGTGCCGGAACAATCGTAGTACAACAGTCCAACACAAAAATGTATCATCACAACCACAATGGTCTCTGACCTTAAACAAATGTTACTTTGGAAACATTACATTCTGAAGCGCCATGCCACGATCAAATACACAACGCAAACCTATTTGAAGCGATACGTATATATATCAACTTCATACTTTACCTACGTAACATAAATGGTAAAGATCAAGGGACTTAATTCATACAACAGAGTGAATGACATTACCAACGTAAACATAAAGAAACAAAGCTCTTACAAAATAGGCTTTTTCGTATAAACAAAATTGAGAAGCAAAATAGATTTTCAACTTCCAAAACGTTACTGTTGAGAAAGTCTTCACTCAAACCAACAAACAGTGCTAACGGTGTTCTCGAGTCATACCGGTTAGTTGTCCAGGTAAGCATTACGTAAGCTCAAGGAGGAGTAACCGTACAAGTATCTACAATCAAAGCAAACTATGGGTCTTGTAAAAACCAAGATACATGGACATTAGCACAAGGTATCTCCTTTCTACAGACTTACCCTCTTTTGTAGGGAGGACTACTTTTTCTTGTGTCTCAACATGTTTCAGCTTTCCTGTATCAAACTTGCTCACTTCTGACACATCAGGAAGATCATCTGGTTTCATTTCCAATTTCAACATTTGTGGTGTTGGTAATTCATTCTTCTCTTGTGTTTCTACATGCTTGAGTTTGGAATGATCAAATGATTTGACTTCAGCCCTTGAATCCGTAGCCTCTTCTTGAATAACTGATAAGAAATGAGGGCAACAATGAAAACGCCAGTTTATACAATCACGTGTCACATAAAACGAGACAGCCTTCACAGATACAAGGAGAAAACCACACTCCACTTGACTGGGACTCGAACCCGTATTTACGAATCTCAACGACAATACAAGGCACCGTCGGCTTTTGTGTCGCTCTCACAAGTAACATCGCGTTATTTACCAATCTATGGCGAAAGGCTCTTGAAATGACCACAATCCGATGACTTTTTCCATGCAGATTTGCCTGTTGCTGTGTAAATAGGCTTGAGACCGGCATTTTCGTACCCAACAAACTGTTTTACAATGACATCGGATGATGCTTAGAGAACCATTAGCATCCACGGGGATTAGTTTACGAAATAGTAGACAGATTACCCTTACAACCCTCCTCTTGTTTCATCCCAGTTTGGGGCTGAGAAATGACATTGCATAGTCTCTTTTGGAGCTGAGAAATAACATTGCATAGTCTCTCTTGGATTTTCCCCAACCTTAAGACCTGTAAAGAAATCTGGAGTCAAGCAGCAACAACCACAATAGCAACAACAGCAGAACAAAAGTAACAATAACAACAACAGCCATAAAAACTACTATCACTCTGTCGGCTACTGTAATATCGTGTTTGGAAGCAGGCGACCTCGCCTTCAATACAACTCAACAGCTTAAACCGAGGTTCAATTGTTGACTATCGTTATAACTTAACACAAAACAACAACTTCCAAGTAATGCAAATCTCTTCAACCGGCTACGTATAATAGTTTTCAAAGTTCTCAGCTATACACTGCTGGAAGTGTTGCTGTACACAGTCAAGAGTATTGCCACATTTCATTCCAAAGTCAGTAGCAAACTGTAGGACCACACCATGTTGGTTTAGATTTGAGACAAAACAAAACAAAAATATAAACATCGAAAACACCAAATAAACAAAAATGTCAATAACGAAGCAAACCGAACGAAAACCCGACACAGAAGCCCAACTAAGTCTGGCAATCCCAAATCAATGGAATTAATTTCCGATGCGAACTGCAACGTGCCATTTTTACGGTTAATTATTTGAAATTTCACCATTTACAATAGATATACCATGCTTTTTTGATCCAGCACTACAGCAATATACCAAAACAACCAAAATAGAGGATCAGGCTGTTTTACTGAGGATATAAACAGAGAATCGACGAGAAGCAAATGTGGATACCAATTCACTTGCAAACATGTGACATCAATTCCGATCAGGGAACGTGGAACGAAGACCTGCGAGCATAGCTAGTTTCACAAAAAGCACCTCGATCGACATGACTTGTAAATACTACGCGTTATTAAGTGGACTATCTACAGTTGGTGCTAGAACTCACATCTTCCAACAATGATAAGTGCATGCATAAAAGGACAAAGAAACTGCGACCCAAAACAAAACAAAAAACCAAAAGCCTAAAACAGCAAAATTGTCGATAACAACGAACGTTTCAATCACTAACTTACTCCAAATTTATTTTTTAGTGATCAGTCTGTTCATAGTTCTACTTTCAAACACCCATACCATAAAACATAAAACACAAAACAGACCCATATATAATCTCAATGCCAAGAAGGTTAAAAAATGCCCTGATCTAGGACCTTTTTTCAGGGCCAAAATATAGCACGGAAGCTAAGGGTAGGGCACAGGAAGGTAGTAGTGTACTGGAAGGTAAAGTAGCAGTGTACTGGAACGTAAAGTAGCAGTGTACTGGAAGGTAAAGGAGTAGTGTACTGGAAGGTAAGGTAGTAGTGAACTGGAAGGCAAGGTAGTAGTGTACTGGAGGGTAGGGCACTAAAGTGTGGTCTCTCTATTTCATTCGCTTTCTACGTCACCATTTTCTGACATAACAGGTGGGCAAACTAGCCTTGGCATGCCCCTACGTCTGATGATACAGTAGATTAAACTCCGTAATCTCTCTAAACACACGCTCCAGCGCATAAACGAATGGGCATACAGTAATCACTACAATCAGTGGCAACAACTTGCTGTCACTACGAGCCTGACACTTCAGGGTTCACTGCTTAAATTCGCGAATCTTTTCACTCGAAATCTAAAAACTGAGCGTCTAATAAATGTCACAGAAACAAAAACACGCTGAAACTTGTCAGTGAAAGTATAATGTTACAGATGACTATGAACAAACTACCTGGGAATCCCGCTAATACCTTCCACCCGGGACACACATGAAAAACAGTTATCAACGTCACGTTCACACTCCTCCGTATTCGTTTCTCTCCGTTTTTGTCCGCTAACAACGGAGTCCGTTCACACTGCCCCGTTCTCAAATCAATACGCTGTGAATACCTGTAAGTGTTCACACTGATACAGTAAAAACACTGCATGTAGCCTCAGTTTGAAAAGGCTTCATTCACTGCTGTTGTTGGCGTATTCAAACGACACCGATTTTGGTGTTCACACAGAAAACGAATCGTAATTAATACGCACCTATTAAAAATATCCGTACTTATGATCGTATTCGAAAAGCTCCGTTTTCATATCGGAGCAGTGTGAACTCAAAGGCAAAAACGAATACGTTTTTCTCCGTTTTCGGTTGAAAACGGAGCGGTGTGAAAGGGTCCTAAGGCTCACACAACTGCGTTAAAAACACTACTACGAATCTTCCAACTGGCCTTGGCAGACTACGCATTAAGAAATCCCAAACGCACCAGGCTAGACAACGCTCACTTTGAACACTCACTCCACAACAACGATGTCGGCTTATTTTAAACGGACAACTGCAAGAAACTCTGGATCTACAGGTGTATGATGTTCTTACCCTCCAGGGTTGGAAGGATAACTTTTTCTTTCGTCTCGACATGCTTCAGCTGCTTTGTGTCAAACTTACAAATCTCGGATCTATCGGGTAAGACGTCTGGTCGCAATTCCTCTCGTAAGGTTTGCATTGTCGGAAGAAAGTTCTTTTCCTTCGTTTTAACACGTTTCAGTTTGGTATGATCAAACGATTTCACCTCAGCCCTGGATTCTGTAGACTCTTTCTGTATCACTGAAAGTCAAAAAAAGCTAACTAAATCAGCCGATGGCAAAGTCAAAAGTAGACCCTTGCACGGCTGTGACAAACAGGATGACTCCACAAATGGAACTAGGAACGAGAAAAAACCTTGCTCGATCCCAATCTTCTTATACTCACACCATCTACGATCACAAAAATTGCGGTAATTTAGTATGAGGGTCACCTATAAGAGTTGCTGGCACTAAAAATACGGGTTAATAATGCTGAGGATAACTTTATCCAAGGCAGAAAAAAGTACGGTTTTTGCTCCGCCTCACTAATTTAGCTATCAAGGGTTGGACACTAACCCACACGACTGGCAATAAATGACGTATTATGACGCAAACACTTTTTCTCGTTGGCTGTTTGTAGCGACGTCGACAGTGAAAGACAGGCGTTAACTCACTGCTACAAAGATGCCCATTATCTCGAGTACATCAAGCTTTACTGCTGTGTATTGGATCCCGGTTGCACTGCTGAGCACGTCAGACATCCAATCATTTGCTTAATCTCCCTGGAAATGGGGCTATAGTATATATCAACGAGATATATACCATAATTTTAAAATCCTCCTTATTTCCTAGTTTAATATTTGTGACAATTTTACGACCTAGTAATGACTTCTGAATTGGTTGGATATATAGAACAAGCTTCAGGTGTATGAAAAATGTATATGTGCACTTGGAGAAACTCGTTTCATGTGGATGTATGCAAAAGCATAGGAAAACCCTACCACAACCCAATAACTTCCATACACACCTCTTTCTACTCAATACCTTACCTGAATACGGACTCTATAGTGACATCTCGTGCATTCGATATGAAGGACTCCTCTCAAGCAACGAGACAACAATTGAGCAAAAGCTTTTGGCTGCATGCCTGCCTTCAAACTCTAAACAAACGTAGACTTGTGATACTGGTCTTACCCTCTTTTGTTGGAAGGACTACTTTTTCTTGTGTCTCAACATGCTTTAACTTTCCTGTATCAAACTTGCTCACTTCTGACACATCGGGAAGATCATCTGGTTTCATTTCCAATTTTAACATTTGTGGTGTTGGTAATTCATTCTTCTCTTGTGTCTCTACATGCTTGAGTTTGGAATGATCAAATGATTTGACTTCAGCCCTTGAATCTGTTGCCTCCTCTTGAATCACTGAAAGTCAAGAAGCAGCAGCTACATTAGCACAGTTTTCTAAGCCCAGTTGGGTATGCTGCATGGAGAACTAATTTCGCTCATTAAAACTGACCGATGAAACTCTCTGACTTTAGATAGAACACAAAAGTACAGCTGAATGCAAATTAACCACATTGTTAACGTGGGCACACTTACTGCTTGAAATAGACACTACTGATAAATTAATACGATATTTGCTGCATTACAAAGACAAAAACAAACAAATGTATCTGTTTACGCTGAACGTAAAATGTTAAAGACAACAAACAACCCTCATGCGCAAGAGTCCCTGCAGACCCTGGACAAAATTTAGTTTTATGTAGCTGGTAGGGTATGATACAGTTTAGAAATTCACTAATACTCTCAAAGATACTTTCAAATAACATGGTCACTGAACTATAACCATGTATCAGTGCACTGAAGAATCCAAAGGCCACCAGCAATCTGTATGTTCTGAAGGGCTTTAAAATGTCGTACCTTTGAGATTGTCAAACAAAGATTGAAAAATGCCGAAATCAAGACTGACAACGACGAGAACAACGATGCTGCAGCTGCTGATAATAATGACGACCATAAGGATAAACGCGACGACAATAACCAAGATGACGACGATGACAAAGGCAGCCATGACGATGATAAAGAATGGTAATAAGGATTATTATAACAATGATGACGAGAATGAGGATTGATGATGAGGATTCATGATGATGATGATGATGATGATGATGATCCTTGACTGGCGAGGACCACGAGAAATATTTCTACACATCCAAATGTCTGTAACAATCTATCGATTAGACCCTATTTGCTATGTTCCAGCCCAACAGTTTAAATCTGAATCCTCGGTGAATAACCAATGCCGCAATGCCAAAGAGAACATCAGTAACACGGAAAGTTTGGAAAGAAAGGAGCAGGGAAAGAAAAGAACAGGGAAAGAAAAGAACAGGGAAAGAAAGGAATAGGGAGAGAAGGAGCTGGAACAGAGTAATCAGAAGATGGTCTTTGAGGACTTGGAAAAGAGGGGTAGAAAAAAAGGGACACGGAAGGACGATTACCAAAAGAAGCAAAATGTAGGAACAAAGAATAAGATTGGAAAAGAGGAATAGAAAAAGAGAAATTGAAAAAACCTTTGGAGCGTGGAGTGAGGGAATAAGGAAGGTGAACTGGGCACGAACAGTCGAAAGGAGAAATTGTAAACAAGTAAAGCGAAAGAAAAACTGTCACCAAAAACAACACAGTATAAGCAGGAGATGGTCAAGATAACGGACACAACTCTACACCTTTCACGTTGATATTACCTACGTGCTAAGACTACGTTTAAACTCACACCATAGGAAAAATATATATACACAAATTAGCTATATTACACTTAAAAGTACAATAACTAAAACGCGCTCCAGCTAAAAATTTATAGAATAATGACTGTACTCCTACCAGACATTGAACCTTGCACTTACCAACTTTCATAAACATGTAACCCTCGTCCAAACACAGCAAACACAAGGAGACACAACAACGAAATTCGTCATTCTTCTACAACACTACCAAGCCATTTCAATGAAAAACACGAATTCACGAGTCCTCAGTCGTACACAAACAAACACCTTTTACTCAACGGGGTCACCCTTACCCTCTTTTGTTGGTAGGACTACTTTTTCTTGCGTCTCAACATGCTTTAACTTTCCTGTATCAAAATGGCTCACTTCAGAAACATCAGGAAGGTCATCTGGTTTCATTTCCAATTTCAACATTTGTGGTGTTGGTAATTCATTCTTCTCCTGTGTCTCAACATGCTTAAGTTTGGAATGATTAAATGATTTGACCTCAGCTCTCGAATCTGTTGCCTCCTCTTGTATCACTGGAAGTCAAGAAGCAACAATGACATAATAGTGGTGTACAAACTCGACTGTGTATGGTGAACGCGATGTATCTGTAAATCAAACCTCACAAGGCAAAACAGGTTCACGAGTGTTGATCAGCGTGCAACTGGTACAATAGCATATACATTTGGTCATGGATGTGCAAGATCGGGTTCTGAAACTGTAATGATAGACACAATCCACCCACAGTCAAAGACTCTCATGCACATACAGTAAAAAAGTACGATGTTTCTAACTTACAATTCCTGGAAACTCCCCACACACATACAAACAGGAAGTTTGAATAGCAGACACATATAAGTATAAACCTTGCAAAATAATGCTGTTCTCATAAGCCCGCATTGATCCTTCATCTTTTTTTCCAAACCATTGCATGTCTCAATCCGTCAACCGACGATGCTATTTCAATGATAAATATGAATTTCGCCTTGAAAGTTTGAGAATGAAGAAACAAAACATTTCCCTTTCTTTTATTTCCTTTCCTGTTTATGATAGGCTAGTTTTGATACATGTTTGGCTCTCGAATCTGTTGCCTCCTCTTGTATCACTGGAAGTCAAGAAGCAACAATGACATCATAGTGGTGTACAAAGTCGCCTGTATATAGTGAATGTAGTGTACTTTAAAGGAAACCTCGACTGTCTTTCTCACTTGGTTCAAAGATAAGTGACCTCAAAGTAGACCAAACTTTGTGTAGTTTATTCTCATGAATTCCAGCTAAATTGACAGTAGAAGCATAAGACCGTCACAAATACACTTTCCAAATGCCACAGGCTTTATGTAAGCACCTACATTAGCATGTATTTATGAAAAGTGGATGTACAACAGTACAACTGACGAAAATGAAATAAGAGACCACACCTATCCCGAGCAAAACTTACAGATACATTCAAGGTGTGCCAATTTAGCAAAATATCAAACTCAATAGAGGGACTGAAAGGTCCTAAGACTCCCAATGACCCAAACCACACAAGACGTGGTAGGGGTTACACATACAAGCCAAAATGTTGCCAAATGTGTTGTACCTACGCGCTTGACACAAAATATTTCATCTACCAATTTACAAACCTAGGTAGCTCTCATTCCATCAACTTACCATGCTATATAAATGGTAAATATGAATATATGAACATTCAACCCTACAAAACATAAACATCTTTTACTCTACAGGGTCACTCTTACCCTCTTTTGTTGGCAGGACTACTTTTTCTTGCGTCTCTACATGCTTTAACTTTCCTGTATCAAAATGGCTCACTTCTGAAACATCAGGAAGGTCATCTGGCTTCATTTCTAATTTTAACATTTGTGGTGTTGGTAATTCATTCTTCTCCTGTGTCTCAACATGCTTGAGTTTGGAATGATCAAATGATTTGACCTCAGCTCTCGAATCTGTTGCCTCCTCTTGTATTACTGCAATTCAAGAAGCAACAATGACATCAAAGTGGTATGCAAACTCAAAGTGTGGATGGCGAATGTAGTGTATTCTAAAGGAAACCTCGACTAGCCTCTCACCTGCCTCCAGCCTCCAGGTAACACGACTTCATGACTATTAATCAACATGAAGTTAGAGTCTAGGCAACTACATATAGTAGTAGTAGTAGACCAAGGTGGGTGCAGGTCATTCTAGCAATTTCCAGCTAAGTTGACAGTATAAGCTAAGCAACTTCGCCATTCAACTTCCCAAATGCTGTATGTAAACTGGTACACTGGTGTGTTTGTTTTCGAGTAGAATGTATAACACTGTGATTATCGAAACTGGAATGAAAGACCAAACTCGTCCACAACCAGGCACACAAATATACGCAGTACATAACAGTTAAATGTTATGTCAAACTAGCTCCCATGTCTCCAGTTACCATGCACTGACTGTATCCACACGAAATGTGAATAACCACACGACCAGGCAGCCAGCACATAAACAATGTGATAGTATAAATGCTGTTAATAGTGCCATAATCGAAACTTTGGCATTGAATCTTTCAAACCACTACATCTCTCATCCCCTCAAACTATTATGCTATATCAATGACATGAATGCATTATGAGTATACAGTCCTACACAAACAAGCATGTTTTACACTGCTGGTTCACTCTTACCCTCTTTAGTTGGAAGGACTACTTTTTCTTGTGTCTCTACATGCTTTAACTTTCCTGTGTCAAAATGGCTCACTTCTGAAACATCAGGAAGGTCATCTGGTTTCATTTCTAATTTTAACATTTGTGGTGTTGGTAATTCATTCTTCTCCTGTGTCTCAACATGCTTAAGTTTGGAATGATCAAACGATTTGACTTCAGCCCTTGAATCTGTTGCCTCCTCTTGTATTACTGCAAGTTAAGATGCAACAGTCACATTAAAGTAACATATTGGGGTAACAAACCGTGAATGCTGCACTTACGATAAACATAGTATTGGTCACTAATAAACCAGATAGGTACGCTCCTTTGAAACACAAACATTGAGCGACTATTGCAAGGGGTGGCTATGGCATCAACTCCAAACAAAACTGATACACTTGACTATACAGCAACAAGTTTTATCAATGATTATAACATACTCCTTTAAAAGGGAACACTTTTCAACACAGCCTGAATACATTATATAAAACATCTAATATTGGGAACACTAATTTATAAACTTAATCTTTTATAATACAATACTAAAGATTTTTCTAATGACAACGTGAAGATGTAATGGGAAAACCAAAAAAAACAACACAAGGCAAGAAACCAAAGAAACAATGAAAAGAAGGAAATGACATGAAGGGATAAGATAAGGAAACTAAAAGACAAGAAATGAAAGACAAATATAAGAAATCACACAAAAAGAAAGAACAAATGAAACAAAGAAAGGCGGAAAGAAAGAAAAAGATAAAGCCCACGATAACCATGGGACAGTAAATTTAGAACTCCTAAAAATTTAAGAGTATGACAGTCTTATAATTTACACCATCGTGCAGAATAAAAATATGTATAGGTCACACCAACGATTGTGACCATAGTGGATGCAAGGCCTCACAAGTGCCTATTGTAGGTTTGAAGAGAGGGCTCTTTCAGAGAACAAGACAAAAACATGCTGAAGATGTGTAATATCACTGAACAAATTTGACTAGATGGATGACAAATAGTTAACTAAGCATAATCACTCCAAAACAAAATAAGGATGACAGTAACGTTACTGACACTTTATGCCATAAAGAAAAAAAATCAAGTTCTGTTCTATCTATTCAAGTTAAAATATCAAAAGCACAAGGTTAGTGTTCGTAAACAATGCTTCAGCTACCTAGAAATGTACTCTTATCTGTAAGGAATTGCTTTCTCTACGCTGGAAACCATTTTCCTACATTTTGAAAAGGGTTACAGGACACGTTTGGCACAACACCCAATTAAAGAAATATTGTATACAACACATTCAACATTCCAAATAAGGTATTGATCTGTCCTCACCATGACCGAGAGTACGAGAAATTAAACTTGAGCAACAGCATATATAACAAACAGAAAAGAACCTAAATGCCAGAAGCTCAGAGTTCCCAGCATGGAACACCAGTGTCAAAGCCTTTTTGAAACATTAAGAGATTCTTCACTATGCAGGGTCATTCTTACCCTCTTTTGTAGGAAGGACTACTTTTTCTTGCGTCTCTACATGCTTTAACTTTCCTGTATCAAAATGGCTCACTTCTGAAACATCAGGAAGCGCATCTGGTTTCATTTCTAATTTCAACATCTGTGGTGTTGGTAACTCATTCTTCTCTTGTGTCTCTACATGCTTGAGTTTGGAATGATCAAATGATTTGACCTCAGCTCTCGAATCTGTTGCTTCCTCTTGTATGACTGCAAATCAGGCAAAACCTTGTGCATAAGTAAAATGGAAATAATGGAATGGGACGATGCCAAAACAAACTAAATGACTTCCCTTACTTCTCAACATATTCCTTTCAAGTGTTCAACAATGGTCTATCAGCAGAATTGAGGCAGTTTCAATGTAACAGTGCACACATGTTAAATAAAGGCTCAACAATACTCTCACTTTATGAAACTGTCTCCTATATTTTCAACATCAAGTGCTATCAGGTATAGTATGTTCACTACAGGATAAACTAACTCTGTAATGAGAAATTGAGAACAGAATTTGTGTCAAGCCGAAAAACTCTGGTTGTCAAAATTCTGTGAAAAAAACCCACTTAATTGCTGTCACAATAACAACTTTCAACTGACTGAGCTCTGTGAAACATTAAAAGACTATTCAGAGCATGACCTTGAATCTTGACTTGTGATCCAACTCAAACAAAACCCTGGTCATATAAAAATACCATGCTACCTACAGTCACTTCAATTGCTAAAAATCCCCCAAACTAACCCAAAATGTTATTGTCAACTCAGTTAAGACAAGCCTACCCTCCTTTGTCGGTAGAACACTTTTTTCTTGCGTCTCTACATGCTTTAATTTTCCTGTATCAAACTTGTTAACTTCAGAAACATCAGGAAGCTCATCTGGCTTCATTTCTAATTTCAACATTTGTGGTGTTGGCAATTCATTCTTCTCTTGTGTCTCAACATGCTTGAGTTTGGAATGATCAAATGATTTGACCTCAGCTCTCGAATCTGTTGCTTCCTCTTGTATGACTGTAATTCAATAAGCAGCAGCCATATGAGGACATTATATATAACATATAGATATAAATGCTAATAAGCTTTACAAACAAAACTGACATAAACAGAGGTAAAATATCCGAGACCGTTCCTTCATGACCCCACAAAACCAACAAATTCTCTTTATACTAACTATATGTAACTTTAGAGGTTTAAATGTAAGCTTTATGACCAGACCACCTGAGACCACAAAGCTATGGTCATTTAATGTACCTCATTTAAGAGTGCATGACCAACATTTCATTCATTGTCTACTAATGCTACTATGTAACACACTGATCATCAAAGATACAGTCCCCAAAGCATGATGAAATTTCAGTAAAACTACAATTCCAACATAGGACATCCAATGAACGCATTAAATAGCTGAATGGCCTTTTCCACCAAGGTATCTTTCTGGAACAATAACACCACAAAACAATAACTAATAACAAGTACCATAAAGCATGGGTGAGGGGGTGCAGGTGGTTAGCTGGGATAAATTCCAAGGGCTTACCTTATCAAGCATACAAAAAAGTTCTGCCAATAGCAGACAATTTTAATCATGACGCTTACTGGGTACTCATTTGCAGAATCTTTTATTGACTTGCTTGTTCAACAATTCACTCTACCATTTAGCATTTGATTTTACTAACTTGAAGGACAACATGAAGAGTTTGCAAAGCAAATCCTGTCAAGTCATATTTTAACTTTATATAGCTATTTATTATGCTTTCATTGACTATGGTTATGTAATATAATTTCAGTAGCTGCAAAAATCTGAGCTAGACTAGGTTTGGCTTGTAAACTTTGAAAACTAAAAGATCCGAGTTGTTTATATATTGAGGCCCAAGCTGGCTCTTAATAGGCCTTATAACCACAACTTTCATTCAAGTATTTTACATCTCCATCCCATTATTGTCAAAATGGTTACCTCACCTTTCTCGGGAAAGGTGTGCAAAGACACATGCATGCCCTAGCACATGCCTGCAGCCTCCCGAGTGTGCAGAAAATCGCACACCATGATTAACTTAAAATGGAGGTTGCTGCTATGGAGGTTGTTACATGCCACCACAAGTCTTGGTTGGCTTGCAGTGTGCAATAGCTAGCACTCATACCATAAAAGCCTGGTTAGGACAACAGATGGTGATGCCTTATATATGTATATCTATATGCATATGTATATATATATACAAATACATACATATATATATGTATACACATATGTGTGCATACACACACACACACACACACACACAATGTACTGCATTCAACATTTTATCTGCTGCAGTAAACAATTTATCTACCTTCTTTTGTGGGCAGGACTACTTTTTCCTGTGTCTCTACATGTTTCAATTTTCCTGTATCAAACTTGTTAACTTCAGAAACATCAGGAAGGTCATCTGGTTTCATTTCCAATTTCAACATTTGTGGTGTTGGTAATTCATTCTTCTCTTGTGTTTCTACATGCTTAAGCTTGGAATGATCAAAGGACTTGACCTCAGCTCTCGAATCTGTTGCTTCCTCTTGAATCACTGCAAATAAAAAGCAATATAACTTGACAAAAATGTGCAAAGGTAAGTTTACAATGCGATGGGAATACATAACAAATCTGGCTGAAGAGCAATTCTACAGGCAGTAAACACTGAGGATTGAGGTTATTCAAGGTACAATCATCACTTAAAACCACAATCTAATATTTATACTTTTACAAAAAACAAGCTGTTACTCTGGCATGCATTATCCTCAAAGGAGTTATATTTTTTTACTTTCTGCTACATTATTCCATTTAAAACAATGTACTGTCCCCCTAATGATAGGCAGAGTGAAAACAGTCCTTTCTTAGTTGCTTCTAACATCAAGCAAGTCTAGTTTAGATTCCAATCAGTAGATTCACTTTCAAAATTAATTGTGAGAGAGGTCCACTGGGATGATATGCGTTGAACCACACTGTCAAACTGCAATTTCCAGGAAAAAGTCAAAAAGATAACATGGAGATTCCATTTCATAGCAAATTACCACATAGGGCAACCCTACCTTCTTTAGTTGGAAGGACTACTTTTTCTTGTGTCTCAACATGCTTTAACTTTCCTGTATCAAACTTGCTCACTTCTGACACATCGGGAAGATCATCTGGTTTCATTTCCAATTTTAACATTTGTGGTGTTGGTAATTCATTCTTCTCTTGTGTCTCTACATGCTTAAGTTTGGAATGATCAAATGATTTGACTTCAGCCCTTGAATCTGTTGCCTCCTCTTGAATCACTGAAAGTAGATGGAAGTTTACACAATTAAATATCTTTCTGTGGTACAAAATCGAAAATTGACTTGAAAGTCTGCAACATTACAATAAAAACTTCAGAGGAGCTGTTGTGGAAAAGGAAACTGTAGACATATGGAAAGATGATGAGAAACATGTAGCAAAACAAGGTAATCATAAACAGAAAAAGAGGGCAAGATGAAAGTTGAAAAACAAAGCATTACTGGAACAATCGAGGTAAAAATGTACTCAGCCTACAGAGTTCTGGTTCTTAACTCACATTTAATTCCTTCGTAAAAGGAATAAACAGAGTTACCCAAATCAGTTGAGTGATGCTACAATTTTACCACAATGCTTTTGGTTGAGTGGAAACTCAACTGTTTTGCGTGTGCAGCCCACCATCCATCGTGAGGAGAACCAATTGACATTAATGGAGTGGAGTATGTCATGTCATCATTGGAAGGACCAATCGGGATCAATGGCAGTGGTGGCTGGTGAGGTTTTTGTTGGGGGGGGGGGGGGTAAATTTCAGATTTGGGTGTGACCCAATATAGTTACAGGGGCCATGCTCCTATTTCGTATTAGAGATGTTACTTTAGAACAGAAATGTAACTTTTAGGTTGGTGTTGCTCAGGAACCTAGGCATTTGGTAAATCTTTGATAAAAATGTTTACTTTATAAAAACAGAAGATACAAAAGCAAGGTTAAAGCAAATGTCATATAATATTAGCAATACTTGTCCATGAGTTCACCACAGGTACGCTTTGAACTTCTTTAACACAGACAAACTCCAATACAATCAGACAGAAGAATCTAGATGTGGCAATTTCTTAAAACTATATATCTTACACAATTGGACGCAAATTACTAGTAAATGTTGGCCAATTGCAGGATCACACATTTCTGCAGTCCCTTTAGCATACCTTGAAGAATAATGCTTGGGGTACACTGGCTAAAACATGTTGTTTGATCCTGTCATGCAAACTTTGAGGAATGCAACCGGCATACTGAGTTCTACACCGGCACAGAAATTCAAATATATACTACTTAGCTTTAATAAGTAGTAAGTACATAATCCTTATGCACAATCACAAGATCTTCTGAAGTCATGAAAACAATTCTA
This sequence comes from Chironex yamaguchii, assembly GCA_024741275.1. Taxonomy (NCBI): domain Eukaryota; kingdom Metazoa; phylum Cnidaria; class Cubozoa; order Chirodropida; family Chirodropidae; genus Chironex; species Chironex yamaguchii. The sequence continues at coordinate 18,526 of JANTCA010006340.1, forward strand.
CGGTTGACAGCAGAGAAACATTCACTACAGCTTCTTTAATCTGTATATACATGCAGACTAAAAATTGCTTAGCTAAGGTATTAGTTTTAAGTAGGACAGGACATTCTTGTCCGGACAGTATTTGTACTAAAAATCAGTGATATTTCTTGACCAATTCCAGAAATAATGTACTCTGGATAACTGTTATCAAAGAGAATAGACTTTATTTTCCCCAGTTTACAAATTCAATTTAGATTTCTAACAAATACAAAGTGCGATATAGACAAGTTCTGATAAGCTCAATTTTCCTCTTGTTTGGACAAAAAGAATCATAGCAAATCTAAAAGTAGCTTTTTCAGTAAAACTGTTGTTATTACATTAGTAACTAGTTACAGCTTAACTACACACATTAATGCATTTAATATATATTACTCATCAGTGGAGCATTACCACAAAAGCAGCACTTTGGGTCAGAATGGTACATCAGTTTGTGTGCCAGCTTTAGAGTCTAAGGATTGCAAGTTTTGGACCACTTGACTCCCATTTAGTGAACTATAGTGACAACTTTACCTTTGTTCTGAAAATAGGACCACCGTGTCAACTTTTATATGGAACAAGTTGTGCCATCCTCATTTTATCCTCTTCCACTCACAATATTTTAAAGTTCAAAGGGCCATTGTCATAAATGGACCACAATGTTCTCTGGAGCATTTATACAAGAAATTGTTCATAGTGCAAACTATTTGTGAAAAATACTCATTGGTCATAGATATTTGAGGCTGTTATAGACAGTGTGCTATGGCATACAAACACCCATACACACACAAACACACATTGGAACATAAGCTAGTCAAGATGCCCTGTCCTGAAGGTAAGCCTCCACAGACCACAATCCTCTGCAATGGGACATGATGTTGATAGTGTTGCGTAGTATTCTGCAGTGCATTCCAAGTGAAAGGTGTAGGTCCTTCCGAAATCTCTTGCATATTCACACATCATTCATACAAGCAACATGCCCCAGGCAGCCCAACCAGTTGCATCATATGACCTCCTCAATTTCTGGCTGACTGTGGCATAATTGCTAGATAACAGTGCTGTTGACATGCTCCATTGAGCTGATTCCACGGATAGTGTGAAGGCAGTACATATGGAACACTTGTAGGTGATCGATATCCGACTTGAGCAGACATCAGGCTTCAGACCCATACATCAAGATCAGTACAACTGCGGTGTTGAAGACATTCAACTTGGTTGCTGTTGTAATGTCCAACAGTTGCCACAGCCATGTTGACAAACTGCCAAACGCTGCAAATGCTTTGGCAATTCTGCAGAGAATGTCGTCAGTTGGCACAACCTCATCCCTCAAAAAATGGAACCAATGTTTGTGAACTGAGGTACATTTCCCAGCATTTCCCTGTTGACACATAGTTGGGGCAACAGTGTGCAGAACCTAAACACACACACATACATCAACATGTGCCCACATTGAAACATCTGCATGTTTCCACTTCTGCAAAATATTGTATAGCCCTGGTTTCGTTTTTTATCTATTCTTTCAATTGTTAACTCCATGATACATTGAAATCATTATCATCATGTGTTTTGTCTCTATGCAGTTTAACTTTGCTCTGTTATTTGCATCTTTTTCAAATAAAATCAAGGCCCCTATGATTAAAAGGTAGTACAGTATAATTATTGCAGCTACAAATGTTGTTTAAACACTCAAAAAGGCATAGCCATTTCTTAATGCTTTGACATTCCATTTTTGACATTCATCAGTACTTGATGTTACAATACGTTGTAGAAGTTCTCTTAACTCCCAACAGTCCCCTATCCCTTTAGTTCTTTTTGACCCTGTCTAACTCATATTAAATTTATAACATATTCTCTCCATTATTTCTTTTGGTATCTGTATGATACTTAACATTTTACAACAGACATAACCACCTTTAATGCTTAAATGATCAGCTTAATGTTTACATACAATAAACACCAGCTAAAACTTGTTTGATTATCCAAATGTTTATAATTACATTACAAAGCTGTGCGACTGATTTTCTGTTATTGTATGATGAATGTTTGGGTTCAATTTGGGCGTCTGTGTTATGAACACTAATCTGTGAATGTTTTTTTTCTGATTCATTTTGATATGATCATGATATGTTTTACGGTTATTTAGTGTAAATCGGGACTTAGATTACACTTGTTGCAAACATTGCTGAAGTTATTATTGTTGATATGAAGTAAGAAGGTGACCGAGATTCACATCTCATCACAAAACTTTCACGGCATCTGATTGGCATTGAGATCAACCTTCCAAATTTCACATAAAACAAAACTACAATTAGTAACAATACTGTGATTCTTTTTGTTTCATTCCTACTTCCCTCTTTCCTATGTATCCATATGCTATGTAAAAATTGACAGATGTGACATCCTTTTCCATGCAATGTTAAAAGAAAGGGTCAATGCATGATAAAATGCAAGCTATTGCACTTCAATCAAGTACGAATAAAGGTCTAGTAAAATAAAATTCTAAAACAGGATTCTTTTCATCATGTAAAACCTTAGGTGTGGAATGAATCCATGCTTTTGGAGTACATTGTATATAACCACTGAGCTGGCAAAATATTGTCTTTTGATATAAATTTAACAAGATCAATGACTACATCACTACAAAATAGTCAATGACACATAAATGACCTCCAAAAATTTAGACTTCATTCATGTCATAATGACACAAATGGAGACTATGTTCAAGAAAGTCCAACTGAGACACAAATGAGAACAAGTGACGTGACAAATGAAATCTTATCAAATAATCATATCTTCCTTCTTGCCCTAAACTGGTCTATGTCAACACATAGGCATTTTTCCAGCAACGGACAGGAAGTTGAAACTATTGATGCTTCAACTCTATGTAATTAATACGAACCTAGATCAAATGAATTGAGGACAGTAAAGATATTTCTCTTAGGATGTGCAGGATATAAAAATATACATAGGGGCTTGCGCAACACAATTAAAAGACCGATTTAGCAATCACCAAAAACGAAAAATACCACACGGAGACACAACTTTCCAAGTATGCCTGGGAGCTTCAAAAACAAGCAAAATGTTTTACTATACATTCGAGCATACTCCAACACATGTCCCCTGACAGAAGTGCAAGAGGCCGTTGCCACCTTTGCCTTCAAGACAAAGTAGCAATTGCAAAAGCAAAAAAGAGACTTTATTTAACAAACGTACCGAGCTTGTATCTAAGTTCCACAAAATCACAGAAAATGAAAAGACTAGCTCTCTGTTACTCTGAGTTTCATGCAAAAGCACTCATCAGACAGACTATAACTGAATCACATTCCAAACTACATAGATGTATAAGTAGATACAACAAAAGGGCATAGATGCAACAAAAATCCTGCGGGTTCAATCACCCTCTCATCTACAACAACCATAGCCAAACCACATGTACAAGAAAAAACAGACAACGGAATATCATCTGGTATAACCCCTCATATAACAAGAACCAACAACGAAGACACAATCAGGAAAAATGATATTGGCCTTATTAAAAGAACATTTAAACAACGTTACACTCAACATAAATTATCATTTAAGAAAGAACAAAAAGTACTCTAACAGCACCAATCGTTCCAAATACATCTGGCAACTTAAAGATAAAACATCAGACTACTGTATCCGATGGTCAGTTCTGGCCTCAGCAGAACCATACGGCAACACCTCTAAAAGGTGTGACATCTGAACATCGGAAGAGCTGTAAAACATTAGCCTACACATTCAACTGACAATGATCAGCAGCAACCAGGGTCAGGTGATATGTCCACATTCTATCATATGCTCTATGAGCATCAACATCCTTCAATAGGAATCTCTTAAAGCAACACTTGGAATTCACATGTTACTTTCTCTTGTTAAACCTCGGGCTCCTCAAAACTAAAACACCTTAAATGCTGGTGGTAGGCATATAGAGCACTTGCAAATAACAACGCTAGCCTCATACCTCAGACAAGAGAGGACAATGGTGACTATGTTACAAAACCGCTCGTACAGGTGCAGGTCACACCTCTGGAAAACAGCAAATGCAACAGGCCGAGTAACAGTCCCACCAACTAAGATTTATAAGCATTATGAAAACATGCTATAGAAATCAGATTCATGCCCAAAGGAGCCCCAGACGTCTAGTATTCTAATGACTGGCAAATGTGATGGTAAAACAATCACCTTCTCACTTCCAGTTGCTTTTAGGCTTGTCACTTTCAGCATCTGGGTAACAGAACAAGAACAAGCAGAAGGGACATGCTGAAGTCTCTTCATATTTTTCAAAGCTTTTGAAAACAAAGGCAAACATGCTAGAACTCCTTTTAAATTCAAGGTTAGGCATTGATTTCCTTGTACACAGTGATTCTTTGTTTTCAAATGCAAAACTGTACATCATTCTAATATATCAATGTAAACGGGGCATCGATAGCAGTGCACTTGTTTCTCGGTTTCATGGCCGTATTGACACCCTGTTTGTCAAAATTGGCATTATCAAAAACCCCATTGCAACATACTAAAGTCTTTAAATGGGACAGAAACATTACTTTCGCAAATGGTGTACAAGTTTATCCTTGTTTTCATGCTTAAAAAGTACAAAGGCAAGTGCAATAATTTAATCTGTCACCAACAATAGCCGACTGACCATTGTGTATATTCTTATGTGTCTGCATACTTTAAGATACATGTGTATGTTATATACATCACAATACAGCTATAACAATGTCTAAGTAAAACCATCACAGTAACTGCATTTTTGGTCTTTAGAAATGAATGCTTTTGGAAAAATATATATTCCCTTCCGTGCATATTATTTATCACCCTGCCACTACCCTGGAAAAGTGTACAGTGATGAATGCTAAATAACCTCATAAATATATGTTACACAGTTCAAATCCTACTCTAGCAAACTGAGTATTGAAGCATTTTTTTGAGGTTTTGCACAGCTGAGTGAAAGGTGACACGGTGACTGTCTTCAAGAAGGTGCCTGGTATATACTTGACATTTTTCATGTCTATAAATACACAGAAACAATATTACCTACAATATTATCAATCCTCTAATACTCAATGCATAAAAATTTATGAAAGCAATAGTTAAATGGACTATTGCAGCTGATATAAACTTGCTATGACAATCATTATATATACTTGACCTAGAGTAATCAACTTCTGAAATGTCTCTCATTGCAAAAATTGGATTCAATGTCACAACCAGAAGAGAGGACAGAATAAGAAATCATATGTTAGCAACTTCTTCAATAACCCACAAATTTTTGTCTTTCTCTCCTCTGTTCCAAGAATTATGGTCTGGTGAACCAGAGCGACTAATGTGCATAAAGTGCACCTAATTTCTTCTGGGTGCGATGTTGAGGTTTGCATGCAAAATTGCACGCCTTAAATGGGGAGGCACAAGTTTTCCTTCTTGGTGTTAACATATCCTTTACTTTTTTGAGCTATATAAATGCGCTGCTTTGCCTGATGGTCAAATGTAGTCTCCTCAGTGGAACTATATGTTCATGCAATTTACCAGCGGTCAAGATGCATTTGCCAACATGTAGCTCAAAGGGTGGAGCACCTATACAACACTGCAAGGCATCTAATTAGTGTTGCTGTTTACAGATTGACAGACAATCAAAATAAGGCTGTCTAGCAGACATATAGACACCAATTTTAACCCTTTTTCTACACGCAAGTCAGCTGTATGTATTATTTAAACGGACACAATTGAAGTATTCATATGTACATGTTTAACAGGATTACAAAAAAAGAGGATTTCATTACAGGATAGGATTACTGGGGGTCAATCAGGTCAAGATGCAAGCCTTTATGCATTAAATATTGTAATGCCTACACATGGGGGCCTCAAAATGGGCACCTTGTCAGCAAGTGAATAATTCCTTACAAGCTGCTCATAAAATGCAATTTTATGTAACAAAAATTGCAGAAAACCATGTTTCCTGCAGCTGTCAGGGGCTTCCTTGTACAAAACATACTCAAGCGAACAGGTGTGCATTTTGGCATGTTTTCTAGTATCAAGGAGGACTACCAAAGTACATAACATACGGACTAGACGTTGAAGCTACGGCCTCGTTTTAGTAGGTTCCTTAGGATACGTGGAACTTAACAAGAATCGTAGCCTAGCATTTAAGTGTGTCCAATGTCTCTCAGTGGTATTGGTAATGTATTGCTGGCACTGAGATCTATATGCTGCCCTTGTGAAACTAGCAATCCAATACCAGCATGAACAGATAGGAACATAGGTGAAACAAAACTACTGAATAAAATAGATCTACAGGGGGTAACACACGTGCTATGTATGATTCGACCAGAATAAAATGGCATGGAAAAAAATTGTAACCTTGAAATGTAAAAAAGTCAATGACTACGATATTCTTCCCAGCTAATAATACCAAAACCAAGTAGGTAACATCAAATATATATTCGTTAACTAGTCTTTCATAAGCACCATTACAAATTTCTTAAATAAGAATGCGACACCTATGTACTTATCATGACGCAGTCGACATGAGACAGCAAGGGAATTTAAATTAAGAATTCTCGTTTTGTTTATATCCTGGATAGATAATATTCTGCTTGAAAAGGATCTCTTAAATCTTAAATCAGATTTGACTTTAGACTTTATTTACGTCGACGCATCATGCTTCCCTGCCAGCGTTTTATCCAGATGATCTCCAAGATCTTCTTAAATGAATTTTCACCACCTTGAAATGGCCATTTGCTACATGGTTAGAATCTGACTGTGATCACTGCGAGGAACTACTGGAGTTTAAACGTAGACCAGCAAGAGAGAAGCGATAAGTTTCTTAATAAATTGAAGCTTGATAACACGATCTGAAAGCTACGTTGGTTCCACCTGCCATGACGCTCTTTAAGTCAAGTTTACTCTAAATGCTTGACTATTTCCTCACTACTTTGACTTGCTTTCGTCAAGATAAACAAGGTTTTAGTTACTCTTTGTAAAATCAACATCATACTTTGCAAGACTACAGCCCGTAGTACAGGGGTAATCACTCGATCAAAGGGCAGACAGTTGGGTTATCATATAGCTTTGGAAACAACACTGAAAATGTTTGAAAAATAAATAGCAGTTAACTTTTAAGTTTGATAAGCCACACTGGCTATACTTTGGAGCATCTATTATCGCTGTCGAAGAAATTAAGGCTCCAGTTATACCAAGCCAAGAATCATCGACGGAAATGCCATCATTGCTCCAGCTGAAAATTTTTAAACTGTACGCAAATTATGTGGCAAAGTCAAAAGACGTTACAAGCAGTGACATGAATTTATGCACAAGAAAATTCCCTGTCGTCCACCTTACTGCTCTAGGTTTTCAATGTTATAAACAATTCTAATGCAAAAGGGAAGTTAAATAATCCAAATTAAGAATGAAACAAGCCTACCAACTGTAAATAGCTTAAGTAGCAGGCAACGCTTTAGAATTTTACAAACCTTTATTTTCGGAAAGCTACCATTGCGGAGCTCGGTTTAGATCAATGATACGAGTAGAATAGAGGAGTAGGTCGCACTGACAGAAAAGAGGAAAATTTAACGTTGCTGACCAAGCCTTTGCTTTTGTGTGGCAATGGCGTAGGTACAACAAAAGAACGTCATTAACTGGGCTGGCTTGTAAGGAAAAGCAGTTCCCACAGACCAGAAACAAGAATCGTCAGCCAAGGACTAAAGCACTTAGACCTTACTTTACCATATTTTACCAAGTCCAATGTCAGAGGCAAACAACCTATTGAAACTCCACAATAACTACATAATTTAACTCGAAGGATGAAAGTTCGTTTAACAGTTGACTTGGCTTCGAAGATAGGAGGTGTGACTTGTCCCTTCAAACCACGCTGTGGAGTTTCCGTCCACAAAGGCGACAACTTTGTGATATAACCTTCATGTTTATTACGAAAAGGTGACCACCATAGGTACTCTCTGTAGTATTTATAAACTACAATTCACAAAATTGTTGACCAGGAACGACATTTGCTGAACACAAATGAAATAGATGTAAGAAAGAATACGAGGACGTGCCTCACACACAGCTAATTAGATATCTTCAACGTGCCACTTCACGAGATCCACGTATCTCATCCAAAACTTAGCAACATCACCTAAATAATCTTTAATCCCACACAAATTACAAATATCAATACCTGAACAGGATCACAAATACTGGGAATAACATTTAAGCGACCATTTTAAGTTGCCAAGAAGTTGGAGCTCTAAGTTCAACGTACCTTGTGCAGAGGGCAAACTATTCTTCTCCTCTGTCTCCACATGTTTCAACTTCGAGGCATCGAAAGAAGAAACTTCATTTACGTACGGCTTATCACCCATTATACCCAGTTAAAGTTGAAAATGCAACACTTGGTTAAATCCAACTTTGTAGCCAAGAAACCCTGACGTCCCTAATGTTCCTCTGATGCTTTACAGGGGAAATAGACGTAATGTCTACTTCACCAAATACCATGGATTTGCAAACGATTGTTCTCTCTAGCCAATCATCGTGTAAATTGGGAGGTAATTTGCAATCTGATTGGTCAATTTACGAGGCTGCCTGCCATTTAAACGGAAGTTGGCCTGAGGACAGGAAGCTCGGAAGATGTCGTGCTGATGTTCCGAGTCCGTTCAGTATTTTGCACCATCGGGAGTCTCAAATTTTGTAGTTAGGAGTAGCAATCAGACACACCCCCATCTTATTGTAATTTCAATCACAAACAATTCTCTGTGTCGTCATCCCATTTCTTCTTTTTGATGTCATTATACGAGGTGTCCTCTTACAATGGCCTAATAAAGTTTTGCAAACCATCCATGTTTGGTCTGTCGATTGCCTAAAATGGCTGTTTGGACTTGACCATCTTTTTTGTACCGGAAAGCGTGGACAAACGTCAATTTTCAATCATATTTGTGATATTTCATTGGTGCATAACACTGCCAACATCGATAGATACAAAGAAGGGAGTGTTAAGTAAACAAGAGGGGTGAAAATGGTTGTCGGCTTGTAAAAATCAAAGAGCAATCGATGACGTAAGATAAGCACCATTGACAACGATTTATCAAGGTACTGTCATATCCATACAGTTGTTGTTTTTCTTGTCGGCAATTTTGGTATTTATTCTTTTGGATTTTACTGTCCAACTAATAAGATCATGGATGACACTCCCCTTTCTGTTTACTGGTTCCCTACGAATAGGCGCGAACAACAAACTACACGACAGCACTTGAATTTGACAGGAGGCACGCAAACGTAGGTTAGAACCCTCCATTCGATATGTGTGCTTATGTTGCGACTGGGACTGTATTGCTTATCGCGGTGATTTAATTAAAAGAGTCTACAATAATCAGTAGACGCTCGTCAGGTTAAATTTCCATCAATCCATCGAGGTCGTTAGATTAACTTTCCATCATCCTCTAAAGGTGGGGGTAGGGGTATCAAAAATTATTTCAGGTTGGGATTGTTTGCACACGACGGTGATAAAATTCTTGGCAGTTCCTCCACTGTCACTGTGTCACTTTTTACAAGTGTTAAATATATTTTTTTAAATATAAGCTCTTATATCTTCAACAGTGTATACAACGCCAATAGATGACGAGGAATCAAGTTTCTATATTTATGGCGGGGGAAAGTCATAATCTGTGCTTAGGGACGACGCACGCCACATTATAGTGGTGCGGCCAGAAATAGCAGTGCAGCGAGTAACCGACGAACTTAACGACATGCACCGACGAGACGTCTGCAAACAAGCAATAGCTGCTACGGGCCTGCCTAAAATAGATTAAAACCGACAAGAATGGGAAAAATTCTGGTACGGCCTGCCGTACCCCGTGCGTTGTCGCTGGTGCTTTGCAGCTGAGCCTATTGCTGCAACTTCTCCACGTGATGTATCTTTCGGCTTGGCGGACCATTGGCCTGAAATACTTGTAATGAGTGACGCAATAATCAGATAATGACATCCCAAATTCACCTCCAGGAAATAACGTGTCAATGGCTCAGTGCTCAGAGCATTCTACAGAGACAATAGAAGGTCGTGAGTTCCTTCCCCACCCTCAACGTACGGGTTGTTGTTTCTTCAGAGTTTCAATAAGTTCACCTTCAATTTTCACACAAATCAAGAGCATCCATAGAATGGTCACTCTACAAGTGACATTGGTGACCCTGACGCGAAAGATAAAAGAATGATAAAAGAATACACTCGCTAAATACAGCCGAAAAATCCTCTTTGCCTGTGAATTGCCCGAGTGAGAAGCCTGTTAGTCGCAAGGTGGATCCAGCATCTTTGGAGGCTATAGATTTGGAAATGTAGTCCACGTTGTCAAGGCCTCAAGGTATATAGCAGTGGTCTGTTGGAGCATAAAGTACCGTTATGGAGGATCAATTTGATTGGTATAATGAACTAGGATGAGAACGATTGAGTGGCCTTTGTACAGTGTACTCATCTGACTACTTACACTGACTACACTGACTTGCATCACTTGACGTACAGTGAGTGATATTGCGAAAGTTTTTGATACTTCTTTGCCAAATACATAATTAAGGGAACTATTGCGCGTGCGCGGACTGGTTTTGTCGCTTTCAACCGTGTCTAAATCATAGAAATAATAGGCCTATTATTTCTATGGTCTAAATACAAAGAATCCTGTTACACTGGCAATGGAGGGGATATTATTGAATTGCGACTTTTTTAAGTTATTGAGGGACTGCTGGATGTGTTGATAACTGTTGTCAACGGAAGACCGGGTCCAAAATCTTATAAGGCCCTGTTTACATGAAGATAGGGTCACCCTAATATGAGGATCACCCTACTAGAAGAGCCTGTAGTGACGCAATCATCATATCATGACCTCAAATTCACGTCTGAGAAACAACGTCCCGGAAGCTCAGTTGTCAGAGCATCTGCCCGGTAAGCAGAAGGTCGCGGGTTCGGATCCCGCCCTGGACGTACGATTTGTTTCTCAGAAAAGCAATATTCCAACATTAATTTCAATACAACGCAAAACGGTCCTAACTGCAGGGTCACAAAATCAGTCACATTGGTGACCCCGACGTGACCAAAACATAGCTTTCCTTCGCATGCAAACTCAAAAATCTAGGCTTTGTGATCTAAAATTTTGCGCGCGAAATACGCCATCAAGTCGAGATAGCCCTCCTCCTAGGGTCACCTTACCTTGAGCGTTTACATAGCTTCAGTAAGTAAAACTCAGGCCCTGCGAGGAGGGTTGCCCTACATAGTTGATAGGGTGACCCTACCTGACATGTAAACACAACCACGAAAAGCAAAAGAGGAGGGTGAACATACCATCATGCAAACAGGCCTTAAGTGTATGGCCCCTAAGTTAATTCCTATGACACGCTCACTGGTTCTTACAAGAACGAGAACTCTTTAGAAGGTGGACTTCTGTTATCTTTTTGTGCAATCACTGGACCACTGGATCTCGTTTACAATTCCCATTTTCACAAGCCCTCAGCGCTGTAATAATCAAGATTCACTACAGAGACAGCGTTATGTTTCTAAATTTGAAAATGATGGCTACCTTCATTGAGGACGCAAAAGAAAATTCTAAATCACTGTATATCACAATTTTCTAGTTCATTTGTCTGCCGTCCAGCTTGGATTGCAGGAATTTAACATTTAGACAGCTTCCCACAGGCCGCACAAATACCAACAGCCACGATAGCAACACCATACTAAAGACATAGTTCACCAAGTCTGGTTAAAAGAACGGATAATCGCTTTTAAATCAAATATTCAAATAACATGAATTAATAATTTGTTCAGCTCCAAAGAAACGCCTGGTGTGTAAAAATTGACCAGATATCTGTAGGACGTTTTTAACCATTTATTAATGGAACTCTGTAACAGGTGCCACAGACTTGCTTTTAATAATCCCAGGGGACAATCTTCACAATTGATATACCATAAAAAGGACTTTTAGCTCATTAAAAAGAGGGAAGGTCACTCTCTCGAGGCAGGATCACACTTGCTTTTAGCTGTTCACAAATAACCTTTCAAAATCGTCTTTAAATAACTTCAACTCGATAGACACCAAAAACCTAAACTAGAGGAACTATTGTCCGCAACTATTGTTCACTATTGTCGAGTGACATACAAAGCAGAGTATATCTGTAGTGACACAATAATCAAATCATTAGCCCTTAAATTCACCTCTGATAAGCAACTTCCCGGTATCTCAGTTTTCAGAGCATCTACCCTGTAAGTAGAAGGTCGCAGATTCAAGCCCCGCCCTGGACGTACCATTTGGCATAAAGAGCATCAGTCAAAGGTCACAAAGCTGTCCACGTCCCCTTGACATCTGGTACTGGCATCCAAATAACACAGATGGTTTGATTGCACTATTTCATCTGTTTTTTCATCTTGATGTCAGTACTGATCATTAGGCAACAAAAAGCACGTATTATACCTATGCACAACTTATACATTCCCTGTAAACTCTATCCACAACCAGCGGTGTGGTAGTGACATTACCCCTCTCCCCCATTTATTACGTTACATTTATAAGTTCCACGCCAGCCATATAGGTAAATGGCATAGACCTCAACACAGCAACACTCTAAAAATACCATGATCATTGATTGCAAAGATCAGATCTAATTTTCTTTCATAAATTAGAACATTCTAGAAACCAAATTCTTTCCATTCTATCGTTATGCACTTCCTCTTGCGATTCGTCCAGACGAAAAGATAATCTGCTGTGTTTCTTTGAATTATGTAAAATGATGCCTATAACTTTGTAGTGTATTAAATATCATGCGTCAATCTCACATGTAATATTTACCTAATTCTATTGGCAAAACGTATACTCTTTTGAAAATACACGCAACGAAACATATTGAAAAGCTGCAAAATTTATAACAAAACTGCGGATGAACTCAGACAATTAGAAGACACGCGGCCAAACGTGTGGGAAAAATGAATGCCCATATTTTCTAAAAATGTCAGGGGAGACGGACCGTAATTCTCCTCATAACATTAGGTAAAATTATTTCTGCTTAACTATATTTGCTACGTTACATCACTATGACCGACCTTGTTTGTTGTAGACTGAGTTAAGTGAAAGCAAAATTCCATCACACGCATTTAACTTACAGTAAGTTACTTCAGGCCAATAACAACAGAAATCGCAACAGAAGCCTCCTGTAGATATTCTTCGAAATTCAATAACTGACAATTTATCATTTGACAGCCCCCTCCTGGGGAAATATAACTCTACGCCAAAGGATGAAGTAGTTAGTGGTCTATTGGTGAGAAGAGGCTGATGTGACAATAGGCATCATGGCAAATGACAATCCGCTATGGCTAGACCGACAAAGGGGAATGTTTTCGAACCACTTTGTCAATTTTCTGCTTCAGTTTTCATACTATTGATTTCTTGCTTGTTTATCCAATTATAAATTGACTAATACCTCTGTTAATGCATTTACTTGTATTTTTATTTACTTTGATTGTGTGTTATACAATTAACTTCCAAATAGCATGACAAGTAATAAATATGGACACTTTTTTGTAAGAGAAATCATGTCGGGAATTAGGGAAATTTTGATTAATCCCGTAGGATTAGAAACATTAGGTAAGCGCTTTTAAACATGACTGGCAATAGTGGTCACTGTTACTGAATATTTATTTATCAACATTTAATACTTCGTATTAAGTTATCTCAGCTTCCTTAATCTCAGGCCTTCACCAGCCGTTCTGGAGTTACCAATACTGTCGACTCTTGCAAGGTGTCGGATTATCTGTTTTGTTGATATCCGGCAGTAAGTCCATCCTTGACGGTACCCGTTTACAGTCTTGGCGTGCCATGTTATTTCACCAAACAACACGAGGCTGATAGTAATAACACCATTCCGAGTACATACTACGCCCGTGACGCTGCTCAATCCATACTTGACGGTTCCGTGATTTGAACAGAGAACAACAGTTTTCTAGCAATTAGCCCCAAAATTCCAGTAGTTTATGAATCAGTAAGTACCTAACAAAAGTGAAAGAAGATGAAATCTTCAAAGACCAAATTAAGTGCCATTTAAATATGAGAGCTTCTGAACATTTTGTTCTTACTGCCTTGACAGGGAAACAGTTAGCTGTGTCTTCTTTTCTAGTATCTTGGAGCATGTGCAAACATCAAGGGGCTTTAGATGACTTAAAGATTTTGTTTTGTTGTTAGCGAGGCACTCATTCATGAAAATTGGTTAATAGGTTAATGCAAGTCTAAATTTCCAGATTTTTTAAAATATTTCCTATACATGAAAACTCTCAGTAATCAACGAATACTGCAGTGAATCATGACATTTATGGCAAATTTTGCTTGACATCCCCTAATGCGTAATTGACACTTTCAAATGCAGTAGTACAGTTTCGTGTTAATACAAACATTTCGCAAGACCCTCACATATTTTCGAAAGAACAAAGGTATACTTTCTGAATCATTAGAAATGTCACTGTAAAAATCCTCCCAATAATGTGCGTAGCAGAGGAAAACTAAAGCAGTTCTTTTGGCGGCTTAGCTTTAGGAAAACTGTTGAAAATTTTCATGTTTTCGTACAAATCATATATAGCATCCTTTTTAAAATTAGGGGCTCAGGTTCCGCTTACTCCCCAGTGTATACAGTAATGAGTCCTCCTGATAAAATTCTTCGCCATTGTTCACCATTTCAACACAACAAAATACCGGAAGTAACGTAGACGATGAAATTGTTTATTACGTCGACCTTGCAGGTTTATGAGTTTCAATGAGGTTGCTTTGAAATCAGTTGTTAATCAGAGGCTTTACAATGTACAATTAATGTACAATGTCCACATGAAAGCAAGAATATAACAGGACCTTACTAGGTCTTTGAAAAGGAAGGGTGGGGAGGGTGAAAGCAAAACGTCTGCCAAAAGCTAGGTTCGTCAGTTACGTCTTCATTTCGCAATACTTTAGCTAAAAGCACCGTTGCTCATAGAAACCAGGTAACGCACAGGAAACGGCACGCGGTCAGTAGTTAATTCCATGATACAATCTTTATAACTGATAATTGTTAACAGAGAGTTCATTGAAAATGTTCACTTTACGAAGAAGTGGAGGGCAATTACCCCATGTCCCCCGAAAACTACGGCCCTGCATAATCATGTCACTTTTGAGCGGGCATACGAACGGTCTCTACTGTCGCAGAGGACAGACTGAACCAAGAAGTCTTCTGACCAATGTAGTTGACCTCCGTGTGGCTCAGCGAAGATACCTTATTGGTAGGTGAGATCACAGTTGGATGCCTCGATTAATTTTCTTACGAACTTGAGGATATACTATGTATTATCTTTGTATGAAAACCACAGTGTTCTGTAGTGTTTACATCAAAATTTAGTGCTATCAGGTGGCTACTGGAGAACGACATAGAAATAGGACTTGTTTTACCTCAACCTGAGATTTTGGTAAGGTTTTTATAATTTGCTACTGATGCCAATCTTGCAGTTTAAAAACAGTTGAACATTGTGAATAATGACAGTGACATCTGTTGATATAATCATGCTACGATTGATATTAAGTACTGTTGAACTTGGCTCGGTCAGTTAACGTTATTAGAACAACAAGCAGAAAACAGTATTCAAAATAAACTTTACAATTTTCTCTTGAAAAGGAAAATAAACTTGAGGAAAAAGAATTCCGCGGTAAAAGGTCTTTGTAAACAGAACTTTGAACGATGTGGAGACTTATTATCTCATCTTAGAATCAATCTTTTCCATTTTGCTACACTTAGTCTGTGACAATTATGTAATTTCTTCATTTTTTACCTATATGATATCTCACAGTTATTTTTCTATATATGTTCGAATTACCCATTGGCTACCTTGCAAAATGTGTCAGGGGCACAGCTTTCGAGTATATCGATGAGACAGTTTTTTGCTCTAGTGTATTTGGTGGCACGAGTGACTATAACTTGAGGAAAGAGAATTCCGCGGTAAGATGTCTTTGTAAACAGAACTTATACTCACTTGTGCCGCCAGATATACAAGACCAAAAAACTGTCTCATCGATATACTCAGAAGCTGTCTAAAAATGTATATGCCCCTGAAGTTTCTTGTCTATTTACCAAGATGTTGATTTAAAAATCATTTAAAATTTAATAGTTGTAGCACAAGCTATCTATTTCTTTCTCTTTCCCGCCAATATATTGCTCGGTTTATAATGAGGGGTATTAATATATGTACCTACCAGTAAACACTAAACATCATTACAGACTTACCTAGGCAGATACATTTACGACAATTCAGTGCAGTTAGCTAAGGTCGACAAAACAGGGGGAAAAGGGGCCGTTTCCCCCACATTTTCTACAGTAATACCAATTATTCAAAAGTAATAGAAACATTGTCTGTTGCTGCCATATGAACAGAGGATGAGATACAAACTTTAAAGTATCCCGACACCCAGCTCAAATCCTATTTTGAAATAAAATTGAGCTAATTGAAATTGAAATAAACAATTGTTGCTTGAGTTTTTTTAATATACCCTGTTTTCTAATAGGATTCTACGTCTCTTGCGTAACAGGAAGTAAAAATATTGTCTAAATCTGGGATGTATATATTTCAGATGCGGATTTTCCACTTCTTTATGCTTTCAAAATTCGTATTGACATCATTTATTCTAACGACCTTCACTATACCCAAGTTCAATCCTCTGATTTTTTCACGTCACCCAACAAAAGAGGATGAAACAGAGAAATTGTAGCGAGGATGGCAAATGAAACCGATACTCTACAGTAGGCTTAAGAAATTTTGGGTCCAAAATTCCCCATGAATCGTTTTCCTTTCCCAAACTGCATCAAAAATACGACTTTTGTATCATCTCAGTCCACACGTACCCTGTAGCCAATGCACAGCTCTTGTTGTAGAAGAAGTAGAAGTACTGAGATGATCCGAATAGAGAGGCATGGTTACGAGAGATCAACTCTTGAGTATTGCCACCAAGGCGACCTCCGAAGCTGACAATAACATCAACCTAATATTTTCTGGTGTAAGCCTACAAATTGCAGAAAAGCATTTGGAGTTACAGCATCTATAAACATTCATACAGTTGTAAATACGTTATAAATTTTTTACAGAGTATCGATTTTGTATCATAAGCCAACGCAATAAGCAAAGAAACTGGTGTGAATGTGAAATGAACATTGATAGTCGGTTTCATTGTGAATGCAGTAGATCAACAGATGGGACAGGTGGTCTTTGGAACTTCATAAAAGACCGAATTTAATATTTATAATCAATTCAGTAGATTGGTTTGTTCTCCATGATCAAAAGGTTTTCTTGCTAACTTGAGTTTTTCAGTCTCTCGCATCCGCTCTGCCTGTGTTAACTTTAGCATAACTTAAAGTTGCTGCAATCCGAGTCAAGTAAAACGACAATTGATAACTTGTTCTCTAACCGTAGTATCTCACAGCTATTGAACTATCTGCTTTTTATCATTCACGAAAACTGTTATATATTGCCATCAATAGTACTCAGTCAACTGCTACCACGACCACCACTATCATTACCTTAATAGTCGATATTACCTGCACTATCATCTTCGTCTTTAGGATCGTATGGTTTCCCCTCACAATCGCTGCCACTAGCACTACAGTCATAGTCGTCATCATCATCGTGGGTACTGTCGGCATCACCATCATCATCATCATCATCATCATCACAGCTACCATCATCATTGTAGTCTTTCTCCTCATCAACATCCTAATCATCATCATTGGCATCCTCCTCCTCATTAGCATCATCATAATCTCCATCATTGGCATCCTCCTCCTCATTAGCATCATCATAATCTCCATCATTGTCATCCTCCTTCTCCTCCTCATCATCATCATAATCACCATCATCATTGTAATCCTCCGCCTCATCATCATCATTATCATCACTACAATGATAATTCCAGTCGAGGTCGTCGTCATTGTCACCATCATCACCGTTACTAACATGATAACCTCTTGTTGTCCTGATTACGGCCTCTGTCGTCTTTGCCTGAAGAACGATCCTCTTGTTCATTGTTATCAATCTCCTTACGATCATCAATAGCTATAACCAAAAACGTCATCGTAAACATCGTTTGTTATCCCTTTAAGGCTGGAATTGATTTATCGTGCAGTTCCGACGTACAACCAATGCCATTGCGCCACATGTGTGCGTGTATCTATCTATGTACGTCTATATGTATGTCAGTGTGCTTCTTTATGTGTGTATGAGAGAACGAAAAAGAGATCAAACGTTAGTACGTATGGGGAGAGATAACATAGCATAACACTAATTTTAACAAAATAAAAAGAACGACATCTTGAGCTCACTATGTAATCTAGCTTATTTCATTATCTTTTGAATTTAAACATACGAGAACAGCGGTAGAAGTGGTAGCAGAGGGTCGTCGCAGCAAGGAAGACTCAGAACATCTGCGCTCAGTGCTAGAAGCAGCGTGTGCAACATCTCCCACTGCATGGGAGAATGGAGGGATCTGGGAGCTAAGCTGTAGGAAATATCTTGTGATCACGCCTTTTAATCCCTAGGGGCGTTTGGTCGCCTCGTCCCTAGTGGAACGGCTACTGAGTGGAAGATACTCGTGACTTACCAGCGACACTTCTGTATTGTCCAACAGCCAATGTAATCCTTAGGGTTACCATTCTGTGACGTTAAAATACGGACCACGAAGTCTCTGTTGTTTAATGCTAAATCTTTCTCTAGACATCTAATTTATTCAAATAGGCTTATACGTCAGACGCATTAACAGAACTCACTCAGAGTCTTAAATGACGTGTAAGATCTTAAATATCTTTTAATGATATCTTCTTAATACGCAGATTGTTGATTGGTCTGAAATAAATCCAACGAGACGATGTTATGAAAGGTTTTTCAGTTGATGAGCGAATAGATAACTTTTTACTTCAATACAGCAATTGATTCCAGTTCTCAATTTAGCGGGCGTTTACAAAAAAACCCTCACTTTCATTAGTTACAGAGAAAAGCTCAAAGTCAAGGCGTGTTTCGCTGTTTGAAATCTTAAGACGTTGTGTTAAGCGCATTAGTACAGTGCATGAGGGGTCGGTGATGTCTGTCACGAGGGCTGGAAACTAAGGCGGTTATTATACAGTTATGAACACTAAAACTTTGAGAACTAAATGGAGTAAAGAGACGGCGTATTATTATACCGTAAAGGAGCGAAGAATACAAAGTATGAGGGAATGTATCCTAAGATCTCATACACAGTGCCGAGCATTAGGGTATGTCACGAACCTGGGAAATTGTAAACGATTGTTTTAGTTTGTGGTCGCTTTCCATCGTTCACGTGTTTCCTTCCAGTTGATTAACCCTTAAGCCTGGTTTGTAACAAGAAAGGTGAAAAAAATGCTCTACACCTTCATGAAGGATATCCTCTGTCACGAATGCATGAGAGCTCTATACCTAAATGTCGGGAATCTTCTTTAGGAGATCCATAAGGCCTGATTTCAAAGTTGAGCGATCTGCATTATTTTATGGAATAAGAGTTTTTGTGCGATTATGAAATCCAAGCAACGAGCGGGAGTGCTAAAATTTACGTCACGCGACAAGTCACCCTATTGGCGCAATTGATTTGTGAGAGAATTCTAAGCCATCAGCATACAGACATATAGAAAAGGGATGTAGCCGACGAGGAGGTACCTTGGAAGAATTATGTTGGGTGAAATTCTCCAAGGTGGCACCTTATGATGCGTTACCGAAGGTCACGGCTTTTAATATGCAATATTCATTTACATAAAATAGGTAGTGGTCGCAAACACCTTAAAATCTTACCATGAACTAATCAAAAAGTGTCTCAAATTCATGCAGGGGCAAAACTCTAAAAGAGTCATTCATCCTTTGCTTAAGCCCCTGCTTCAAGTTTACTCTTTTTTGTCCTTGTAAAATCTCATGTTTTAGAGATAATAGATTTGGGAAGAAAGATGTGGTTTTAGATACACAATAGGGACATTCTAACTTAAGGTTATAAGTTAACTGTTCGTATAAAAAGTGCAGATATCAACAAACAAATACAATCAGTAAAATATTTCAAGAATGATAGGCAGTTAATTCCCGTCCATGTAAAGGGTAGGAATTGAGGTTCAAGTTTCAGTAAAAACAGTGGGCACTTTTGTCATGAGGACTGATATTTTCGCAGAAGACTGACAGTATCTGTATGTAGCTTAAAAAGTGACGTTAGTCTTAACATTTTTTAAGGCCACAGTTTTCCAAATTTATGAAAACTGTTATTATTTTTCTGAGTCAAACACATCTTCAAAACAAATGATAGTCGAATATAGTCGAATTACATGTAGATATGTTGTATATATACAAATTTTCATGAAAATTATCACGCGCACTACAATAATAAGGTAATCTAGTCTAAATTCTCGTCATGGGAATGCAGCAGAAGCCAGTTATGTCCGTCAACAAGGATTTTGCAGCACTTTGCGGAGACAAACTGCTCCATTTTGAACGAGTACATAGTATAAGTCTTTGACAATATCAAAGGCCTAATGACACGCCAATTAATATCTATATTGACAGAGATGTCTTCCATCGTTTCCGAGTTCACAATCAGCCAATTTAATCTTCGTTAAAACGATCGTAAACCTTGCCAAACTAAAATTTTACCAGATTTATGTCTAACAGAAGCACTAACCCAGAAAATCAAATTTGTGTTTACTCACTAGGACGTCGTCTTCAACGTATTTCTTAATTTGCTCTCATATTCTGAGAATTCCTGTTCGTTTTTACAAAGCGTGTAACAATTTTACTTGCGACGTGTAAGTATCGTAAAGAGATCTAAGGCCATCGAATATTCAATATGATTTTATAAACAACAGGTTCAAAATAAGAGGATAGCTAAACAGCCGTCCGCAAGAAACCGTGGAAATGAAACTTTGTTCTGTTCTACCGAATGTTGTAATAAACCAGAGGCCTGCTCAGGTACTTCGAAGGGTTTCGTAGAACTTGGTTTTGTACCTGAAGGACATGAATAAAAACAAGTACAAATACGTATTCTCTCATGGTGGTTGAAAGAAGTAACTTTTAGTAATCCAATCAAACAACTTTACTCTGCCCTATTTCATACCTCTTAAGACTTGTTTACATGTTAGGTAGGGTCACCCTCCTATTGGGGTCACCCTACTAGTAGTGACACCCTCCCCCTCTTTTCTTTTCCGTGGTTGTGCTCACATGTTAGGTAGGGTCACCCTAGGAATATCAACTATGTAGGTCGACCCTCTTCGGAGGGCAAGCTTTTTGCTTGCTTAAGCTATGTGAACGATCAAGGTAGGGTGACCCCAGCAGGAGGGCTATCTCGATTTGATGTCAATGACGTATTTCGTATTTCGCGCGCCAAATTTGAGATCACACATCTTGTTGTTGCAGAAAGAGGCTGCAAAAAGCCCGCGAAAACCACGACCAAGCCATGGCGCTATCCCTACCCATAATGTGACCCTAGCTTGTTCAGTTTGCATGTAAAGAAGGGCTATCTTTTGGCCCTTCTTGTAAAATGACCCTTAGGAGGCTAACCCTATCTGCATGTACAGAGGGCCTAAGGCGTACCACGCGAAAGATATCCTTTTCATTCACAATGTGTTCATTGTACGCTTTTCACTACCTTTTTTAATTAGTTAAACCTAATGTTATGTGATTGAAAATTAAGAATATAAACGAACTATTTGTAACCCCACAGCTTATATAAATCCTTGAAACATGTGACTTCCTCATTGTTTTATGATATTAACCTCACGACCTCTCAACAGGCTTTTTCTGCGTTCTCACTTCCGTCTCACTTTCTTCTCATCTCGATTTTGTGTTGGTTCCATTTCACAACATTCTTTTCAAACTGATTTTACATTATGAACACTTGGTACACGTTTGTGACATTGGTGTTATATGATACGATACTCTGACATTATCACTGATGTTCATGTCCTAACACATCTCGCAACGATAATCATTAAATGGTGGAGTAACATCGAAAATGAAACTTGATACCATCAAAGCACAATAGCACTTGCATTCTTTATATCATATAACATTAGAAATAGCATGCTGCGTATCTGTATCATACCCGTGCCTGTATTGGGCCTCTTCTCTTCTTGATGCTGTTACTCTTAGTAGCACAGTCCCAGTTTTCTCTTCCTGCATAATGGAATGCTGAATCTTTATCGATCTATCGAAAATCTATCAATCGCTTTGATGGACTTCCATGAGTTCTGCTATTTGTCATGTATAATAGTCTAATGCTCCACCGGTTTTCTTTGCGATATGTTTCATGCAGACTACTTACAACTCTTCCTTTTGTGGAGAGCCTCGTATTCAACGCACTCCTCTCATGTTTTACTATTAAGGCTTGTAGACTACATATTTCGTTGGTCTCCTGGTGTTACACCTTGTAGATTATGGATTTCTCCTGTATTCATTGCTAAGCCTTGTAGACTCAGGATTTCTCTGGTTTTCTAGTAACAAGTTTCGTAGACTATGAATTCTTTCCGTATTCTTGTGTTAAGCCTTGTAGACCCCGGATTTCTCTGGTCTTCTGATAACAAGCTTCGTAGACTATGGATTCCATCCGTATTCTTGTGTTAAGCCTTATAGACTCCAAATTCTACTTCCCCTCTGACAGCAAGCTTTGCAGACTGTAATCTTTCTTGTTCTCCTATGTTCAGTCCCTTGACTGAAGATCGGTTATCTCTTATACTAAAGACAGCTCAAAAGAAATGTTTAAAACGGTTGTTGTTTGTTCATGTTACATACTTAGGCAGATGTGTTTATTAATCAGATAAAAGGAACCGTAAGAACCGTTGACCCGAGTCCAAAACTAACGTCTCCGTACTCAAACCAGTCACTTACCTTGGTTACGTGAAAAATTAGTTACATCCCTCCATTTACACTTAACTAACACATTATTTAATTATATGCCCACCTGGCGACAAACAATCCCATCTACCATATTTCTTCTTACCTACATCTATACTTTTTAGCTTATAACTGTGTACTTACGTTTATATTTGCCTAACCACTTACTTTACCAATTCCCTATCCTGTTCTTTCTCGCCGCTTTATCCACATAATTTCCCACTTACCTACCCCTTTTTTCTCGCCCCTTTATTAACTTACCTTCCCTGCTCCCAATCCACTTTTTCTCACCTCTCTATCTACTTACTTTCCCACTACTCTATCTCCTTTTTTCTCGCCACTCTATCCACTTATCTTCCCAATTCCCTATCCACTTTTTCCCCTCTCTGTCCACGTACTTTCCCTATTAGCTACCCCTTTTTTCTCGCCTCTTTATCAACTTACCTTCCCAATTCCGTATCCACTTTTTTCCCTCTCTATCCACGTACTGTACCATTTATCGACCCCCCTTATTTCTCGCTTCTATATCCACTAGATTTCCCTCTTCTCTATCCAGTTGCCTACCAAGCTACGAATCAACTTACATCCCTACGTACCTACTTGCCTATCTGCCTCCCTACCTATCTACATATTTGCCTACAGTAAATACCCACATACAAGGACGTCGGGAAGGCAGCATTGCAGAGGGGTGTAATGTTTTGAATTCTTCGAAAAATGGTCAATGGGCGTGGTAATTAGGGCGTGCCATGTCTGAGAAGTGTGTTTTTTATTGGTTCTCTTAACTCGAATTTTACGCCTTGCTTTGCTTAGTTTTATCAAAAAGATCTTTTGCTTAGATACTAGCTTGTAAAATGAAAGCAAATTGTAAAGTCTGAATTTACACAATTCATTTCTGTAAATATCAAGCTCTTCCTTTCAAAATTTTTCACTTTCCAGAATTCCATATAGTCTTGGCATCGTAGGCAATTATTTTCTAATGGAAACGTTTTCTTAACGGCCAGGCTTAACGGCCTTTCTCATTTATTAATGTTAGCTGTTACTACATTATTTGAGGATATATTCATGTTCTGCGAACCATTCGTAGAGAGCACCGACTAATTACCAGCAGAAGTTGTCAAAATTTGCCAATTTGACGAAAAAAATGCAGGCTTAAGTTTTCATTTGCCGACAGATGGTTTTTTCAGGGGGTGTCACAGCCCCTACACCCCCAATCATGACGGCCCAGTTACCCTGTGTAAATTTCCAACAGAAGGAACGTAAACAATGTTTATCATAGTCATCAATGAATCATCGCGTCATCTCTTTATAATTGATTGAGTCGAGTTATGTTCTGTTACTTAAGTATAATATTTTATATCCACTCTAACAATGTACCAGTACTTGGGGGATGGATCTTTAGCTATGATGGGGATGGATATTTAGCTATGATGGGGATGAAAACTGACCGTGATCGTTGCCCAACAAAATCTGTCATACGACGGCCAGGGCGAAAACTCGGGCGCTTATGATCGCTTTCAAATAGCAAAATCACTGCAGTTGCTCGGAAAATCGGAAGTGAGGTTTAGTAATCCCTGGAATCGTATCTAAATTTAAACATTGTAAGTGAACGTGTTGAGGAAATCGATGTGTTTTTTGTTTACCAGAATATCAGGGTAATTTAATTACAAGAAACCAACTTAAGCTTCTGTTTTGATTTATCAGCACTATCTTTTAAAAGCCATACTGTATTTCTGTCAATTGGCATATATCCTGTCTTGTGTTTATGAAATTCCTTGATCCACTAAAAGCCAACGGCTTGTCGTCTCTGAGATGATTTATGGAACTGGAAGCCAGGATCGTCTATTGATATGAATTATGACATAACCTCAAGCATATGGTCAGCTCTGTACTTCTCTTGATGACATCACAGTTTGAACGCAGCCATCAAGGATGCGTTTATTTTGCTTCAATTTATTGAATTTAATCTTCTCAGACGTCCATTATGACGTAATGTAGATTACGTCTTCTTGTGTAGATACAGAAAAATAAGCAGGTCGTCTACAAGACTTAAATTTTTAAAACTCCTAATCTTGTCTTCAGTGCGCCAAGCACTGTCAAACTATCTGAGAAAGTAAATTGTTTTATTGTTCATCAATACAACAGTAGCAATTATTAAGGGAGGTAACAATCCTTAGCAGTGACACCAGGTTACTCATTCAGGTTTACTGGAGTTACTTGTAGTGAAGAAAATGCATGCTTATTTTGCCTTGTAAGTTAGGTTCTTTGCTTACTTGATGTATTATGAGGGCTTGGCCGTCGCGACGGGGGGTGTAGGGGTTGTGACACCCCCCTGAAAGAAGCATCTGTCGGCAAATGAAAACTTAAACCTGCATTTTTTTCGGCAAATTGGTAAATTTTGACAATTTCTTCTGGTAATTAGTCGGCGCTCTTTAGCGGTACTTGACAAGCCTGCCTGCAGCACGGTGAGAAAACCTTTCCACTAGAAAAGAATTGCCTACGATGCCGGGACGATGGAGTATGACAAAATGGTAGAAAGCAACTGCAGGCAACCTTATAGTACAAGGCTTTATTAAAGAAAGGCCGTTATATCGAATTCTGCAAGAAAAATAGTGCTTTTGAAAGGAAGAGCTTGATATTTACAGGAATGGATTGTGTGTAAATTCACAAACTGTTTGCAATTTACTAGCTAGTACCTAAGCAAAAGATATTTTAGATGAAAATTAAGAACAGCATGGCGGAAAAATCGAGTTAAAAGAACCAGTAAATAAACACACTTCCCAGACTTGGCAAGTTCTAATGACCACGCCCAAAGACCACTCCCTTTGTCGACAAAGTTAAGACATTCTCCCCCCCCCTGCAATGTTGCCTTCCCGAGGGCCCTGCGGGAGAATTCGTGATGAGTGGTCCCTAACTCTTACGTTCGAAACAGCTAGGCTATCAGTCTCACCAAAATTGCAATAATAATGATAAACTAGAAGCAGTCGGAGGGCGAAAACGTCCGCCACGCCAATGATATTAAGTAGGATTCCCAGTCTCTCAAAATTCAAATGAGACTGGAGTAATAGACGACATGGTTTTCCCAACGATGATTTCCTTGCTAATTTTGGATTCACTAAAATGTAATTATCCTATACGTGGCTTTTGTAATCGGTGCCATGGTAACTGGGTTATCCCCAAGAAGGCCTCCTTAATAGGTGCAGTTTTCAGGATTTAGGATTAGGATTTCAGTTCCAGGCGGGTCGGTATATCTGTTAAATTCAAATTCAACAAAATATATAACAGATCAAGCTTATCATGAACTATGTAGGAAGTGACGAAACTGGGAAGTTACTGGCTTATTACGACAGACTCAAATTTGAATGAATTGCACATAACAAGCTAGAATGTTTTCTTGAGAAACAGAGGAAAATTTCTTTGAGGTCCAAATTTGCTAAAATTTTGTCGCAGAGTAGGCCAAGCCTGGATGGCAATCCCTGCAGGTGACAGGAAAAGTAAAAAACAGAACCGTCTTTGTTGGGGTAATTGAGGTGGCTATCTCACTAACCTGCAATGCGCTCGAATCAAAGGAACCTTAGAGAAAAAATCTTCATAAGTATGTCACGGGGAATAGTGCAATCAAAGCCAATAACAATGGTTTAATCCATACTGTTGTTTCCGACCTGCCATTACTCCAGTCCCAAGTCCCCTTAACCAATCAAACCTTTGTTATTTTGTTATCATATCGATCCAGCCACATTCACTTCCTTCGCCCGTCGTGCAAAGTAGGAGGGGAGGAGACAAAAAAACAAAGTCTTGCGCGAAACACCCTTTTCCCCCAAATTACACTCCGTGACCAAACAATTAAGCTTTCGACGAGCTATTGTGAGTGATATGAACGTATCGAGCAGGGAAAGTATTGAACAGGTAGCCAAAAGAAACTCAGAAGATAACTTCACTCTACGCTAGACATAAAACGCTCAAAAGCCAGCACTTCCCAATACGCGCTTAAACTGGAATAGGTCCAAGGCGAGTTCGGCCTTGGTTACCAGGTATTCGACATTTTTGTAGGTAACTAAGGCTGCCTTGAAAACTTTGATAGCAATTTTATGAAATTACTAGCACGATTTTTCACTTTAACTTGTGTGTAAATGATATTGATAGATCTACTTCATTTCTGGCGTGAATCCTACTGCTTTGTGGAGGTTATTGTAGTCTACAGATCATGCTAACTCATCTCTTCTGCTCGCATACCGACGTCAACTACTTGTTTGAATAAGCTCCTATAAAAGGGATCAAACATATTTTTGGCATTAACTGTGATCGAATAGGTTATCGTATTAACAACAATAATGGAATTTTTCAAGAACGACCTCAGTTGTAAGTTGTTCCATACAAGTATTGTAATTTATCGTTAACAAGAGCCACAAAGGAGCACAAGTTTATACCTACATGAAAATCGACATAAAATTTTTCAAGCGGCCTTATTTACCGACACAAATATTCGAATTACCTGCTAACTCTGGACAAACTTGCATTTGACCGTTTCCCGTTGAAGTGCGTATACTGTATAAACATTATACATGACTCAAAAATGCATACTTTTTGGACGTTTGGACGTCAGCTTCATCAAAAAAAAATTACATTCTGATGAAGATAATATCGGAACGTCAAAGAATTGGTATATTTGTATATCACATACATAAATTCACAATACTTGAACAATCTTTTTGTGGTACAAAACTTGAAAATCGCCTTGAAAAAATTGCGACATTGCGCTAAAAACAAACTTAAAAGCTTTTTCGTCTGACACTTTTCACAGTATGAAACGTCAGAAAGGAAAGTATATGTATATAACAACCTATTTATACCAAACATGTAGCAAAACTAGCCAATCCTAGACAAGAAAGGAAACAAAGAAAGAGAAAATGAAAAACAAAACATTATTGGAAGAGTCCAAGTGAAAAAACGAACTCTTTCTGCCTACAGAGGACTGGTTTTCTTGTTTTAATGTAGATAGACTCCAATACACTTAGATGAAACGACAATCAAGCTTTGCCAATTATCCGAAAATTCTCGTCCTTATACACTTTGGCGCATCCTGAATTTTCTAGTAAATGTTGGCCTATGGCAGAATCGCATGTTTTGGCAGTCATATTCACTTTGCAAGCGCGAGAGGTTTGTTCTCTAGGAGGAATTGATGCTTGACGTACAGTGGCTGGAACATGTTCTTTGATCCTGTTACCCAATCTTTGAGAAGTGCGACCTACATACCGAGCTTCACATCGGCACAAAAATTCATATACTACTGAGCTTTTTTGTGTGGTAAATACAGAATACTTGTTATTGTGAATTCGAGTTGATAAAGTTATCAGTTAGTTGATAAAACATCATCTAGTAAAAACGCTTAAAGTAAGCAAAACCAAAAAAAAAGCCTACTTGGCAAAATACAATATGAAGACTTTTTAGAAGCGTGCTTGAAACCAATCACGTACCTACGGAAGAGGGAGTGAGGGCCCGAATAGGTACCTACCTTTGAAACCGATGCTCTTTGACATTTAGACCAAAACGCCATGAGCTACCGAGGGTACTTTTAAGGGCTTGGTCGCAAACATTTGCCTTGATTTAAGCACCAGGACCCTACAGTTTTCCAGTGCTTCACTCACTGCTACTACCAGGGCATTTAGATGAACACTTTTAACCAGGGGTGGCGCCAGGATTTGCCCTATAGGTAGGTAGGCTCCCCGACGAGGGGGCTACGTAAATTGGCTATGTAAGTTAGTATGTGATAACATCGTGCAAAGAACGGCTTGTAAAGTGGCAGTAAATTTCACCTTTGTTATCATGGTCAACTTGAAATACATATTTACACTAATCAATCAAATAAACCATGATTTAAAAAAATTGTTGAGCACTTCATTAATAGCAATTGTAAAGACCACCCATAAACGCACAGCAAAGGTGTGAGACATCAATTACATCACAAAAAGAAAATGAGGCCTGCCTGCAATCAGTAAAGGAGTTCTTCCATACGAAATTTCCCCGACGAAATTTAAGATTTCCCCGAGGAGGGGGCTAACGTACCCCGACAGGGTCTACAGCCCCTGCCCCCTCTGGCGCACCCCTGCTTTTAACAATTTTAACACTGCAATTGTGACACTAACGCAATAGAACTCATAAAAGGTCTATGAAATGCTCAAAATCAGCACACAATAATAATTTTATGTTGATGATTCATCGTAAACTTTTATGTTTTCTAAGGATAATAAAAAATGAAGTTTTTGAGAGTCTTTCGTAGCAAACAAAGAGACATTTTTCATAAGCGAATCGTTTTTATGATTGTGGTTTCCAGATGCCGAAGCTTGAACTCCATTTCCGGTATTAAGGTTCCAGTTTAAGAGCCACACAATGAACGTCCAAGTTTGTAGGCTGATTACGACTGGTAATGTTATCGTTATAGTGGTAGTTATTTCTTTTCATGTACAATTACTGCTACGAGCAGTCCAAAATATTCTTGCCCCTTAGTTGTTCTAAAAATATACACTTGACGTAATATTTAGGTTAAATTTCCATCTTCTAATGTACTTAAGCCAATAAAATCGCCTCTTAAACAGAGGAATTCTGTCATTTGATCTGACTATATGTTACAGCACAAAATTAACATTTTAATGATCGCTTTTTCGTACGCTCATAAATAGCTTCTGCACTAAAAGAGTCGATCAATCGCCCAAATGTATTAAACTTAACTTTTGTTTCTACCCTCATAGTACTCTAAAAGCACTGGTTAAAATACTGGAGAATTTTGTTATATCATCCAACTTTCTAGTTGCACAAAATTCCTGACACAGCCAAATGATCTTGTTGGCAGTGTATCAATACTGTGGCATCACTCGATCCCAAGCACTCATCAAGCAGTCGTTGTACAGACAATGTGGTTAAACATAGGGAGTTAAACGTTCTGAATCTAATTCAAGACTGCGTTGCATCTACAGACATAAACAAATCTATAACAGCTCCCTGTTTGCATCCCTGAAATGGTGAATAAAAACGGGATATCTATTCTTACGCGTCAACTTTGATTTGGGAAGTGAAAGGAATGCATTGACATCCAGCCTATAAAAATTGCTAAGATCACAAACACAGATAGTAAAGGACAGCAAGAATATGATTTCTAAACTATGAGGTGTAATTTCTCTAAAAACCAAATTGTAGTGTACATTAAGCTTTTTGATCCTACGTCATGCTTGTTGTAAATTAGGGCAACATGGTTGATAGTGACGTAGAAATATACACGACTGAAAATTTCCACAGTGAATGACGTAACGGGTCCGACAACATACTCAAAAGATATCCTTAAAATGTAATTACAAGACAGCTCTCTCTGGCACCTTCCATATATTTTGTATTCTCGTATTTAGTTAAGGAGGTTTAAGGGAAAATACTTTGAAGCTGACGACCTGAACTTAAATAATTCCCTAAATATTTTGAGCAAGTGGTTACAGGATGTTATGGACGCCTAGAACCTTCTAGAACATGTACGTCTAGAAACTTCTAGAAAATGTAAGTCTAGAACCTTCTAGAAAGTGATGAATATACTTAGAGTCTTCTAGAAATCTCCCTGTGCTGCAGGAACAATACTGATGCAATATTCACATGAAGCTTCCAGAAAGTTTCGTTTGATTCTATTTTGTTCTAAAAGCTTCTAAAATGTTCTACTGTGTTCAGATTCTATAGCATTCTATACTGTTCTGGAAAGTTCTACTGGCTTCTAGATGGACTTCTCAAACCTACATAAGCAGTTGCTTTTCAGAAATTTGATTACTTTGGTTTAAGATGCATGTAATTAAGCTTTGATGGAATATAGGCTCGGAGAAATATCTCAAGCTGTAAAGAGATTTCTACTGGAATTTGTATATCACAGCCTAGTTGTTGAAGTTATTCATCCAGCTCATCTATACTCTCTACTCGCCATTAAGTAACTTTATTCACCCTGCATGAATTTTGTGGACTACAGAGTCAAAGATACGACAAGGGTTTTTGGCGCAGTCGACAGGATTTTTATCAAGATACTGAGATTACTACAACCAACCGGATTGACCAAGATCAAGAATGGCTAAGTTTAAGGAGATCATGATGATGATTCAGGAGCAGCTTAACTGGCAAGAATGGAAGCTCAGATGGAACAGCAATAGAAAGATGACCACACGCAAATGAAGCGTCTTCTGGACAGATTTTCTCAAGGATCTGCTCCAGACCAAGTTCCAGCTACGGTCACTATGGCTACTTATACTCCGACTTTTAACCCGTTTGCTCCGATTTCGGGACTTTGGACCAACTACTATGCTCGATTTTGCACATTTGTTGGAGCTCACC
Source organism: Chironex yamaguchii (assembly GCA_024741275.1). Lineage (NCBI taxonomy): Eukaryota > Metazoa > Cnidaria > Cubozoa > Chirodropida > Chirodropidae > Chironex > Chironex yamaguchii. The sequence goes on from JANTCA010006340.1 coordinate 49,808, forward strand.
CTGTTTCAGGTCAACGGAAAGCCCAAGTGTTCCTGACTAACCATTCTGCTACGACTTACAAGCTCCTGGTCAATCTGGCAAAGCAGAAGTCACCGCCAAAAGACATTAACGACCTCTCAATGGACGAGATTTTTTCATTCATGAAGGATCAATTCGACCCTAAAAGATTCATCGTCCAAGAACGTTTCAAATTTTGGAGTGATATGCTGTGTAAGTCTGATCGGACCCACCAATGTACCACTACATGTGATTTTGCATCCATTCAGGACCCACAGGATGAAACGTTATTTACCCGCTTCATTTGTTCTGTTAAAGATAAGCTGTCCCGAAGGCCCTATTCAAGATCAAAGATGACGAGTTGGATTTTGCCAGGGCTATTGAAATTGCCACTGAGACAGAGGATGCTGCCAAAGTAGCCAAAGAGACAGTCTAAGATTCCCAGCCAAAGACCATCAACAAGGTGAAACAAAAGGGACATCCCACGTCCAAGGCCAATTCCAAATCTAGTGACTTGGACAAACAAGTGAATTGGTACCGCTGTGGGAAGCTGAATCACAAGGCACTGGATTTCAGAGTCAAGGATACAGTTTACTCCTATTGAAAGAGGAATGATCACCTGGAAGTTGCCTCCTGGAAGAAAAAAGGCCACCTTGCCACTCAACAAGAGGTCAAGTGCATTGGAGTCAAATCTGTCCAGACACCAGCCCTTGCAGACTCTTTGCCAAACCTCAAGAAGCCCATCCAAATTGATGGCCAAACCATTGAAATGGAGGCGGGTACTGGGACGGCCCATAGTGTTCTAACTGTGGACCATTGGAAAGAACTAGGGGAACTAGCACTGGAAAAGCCTCTGACCGAATTTGAATCTGCTAGCAATCACGACCTACCAGTGAAAGGCACGTTTGTTACAGAGACCAACCAGCCTGGATCCAGGGACAAGTACTCAGTCCGTTTTCAAGTCACTCCAGTTGCAGATTTGAACCTCTTGGGTTGCTTTACTACTCGCCAGTTGGAAATGAAGTTGATGAAGCTTTGCAACAAGCCTATTCAGATTGTCATGTCGTATTGACTACCTTTCAGTGGCTCACAGATCTGAGGAAATCAGAGGTGGAATGTCTTAAAGGCCTGGAGCTTGAGGTAGACTTTAAACCTAAAGCTCATCCGATATTCTGCAAGGCCAGGACTGTTCCTTATGCCTTTATTGAAGACCTGCGAAAAGCTTATGAAGCTGGGGTTGCCAGAGGAGTTTGGGAGTCAACCCAGTTCAACAATTACGTCACACCCATCATTCCTATTTGTAAGGCAGCTTTGCCAGGACAAGGAAAACCAAAGCTTTTGAGTGTGTGGCTATTCTGTAACATTAAATCCACAACGAAAGGAGCACCGTCATCCACTACCTCTCCCACAAGACTTAATGCACACATTCGGGAGGTGGATACGATACGCAAAATGTTGTTTTATTTCCGAGAACATTTTATTCTTGAATAAATGTTATCAAATATACAAATTCCCTACGAAGGGTAAGCAAAAGACGAAAATGTCAAGAGAAAAAAATACACCTACTTGCTTCTCTTTGTTATGAATTTACCAAATAACCATGCTGTAATCATTTGGAATTGTGTACGTTCAAGAAGGCCGAACTTTGAAAGGACCGTGTAAACTACGTTCATACTTGATCAATGACCTACTTCCAAATACTTACAGAAGGTTTCACACAAAGAAAGAAACAGGGTGACGTATTTCAAGTCTCTTGATGCCCTTTAGTTTCATGTTCATTTCCTTTGTCTTCAAAAATAACAGCACCTCCCCAAAACGACCTATCAATTTCATTTGTTAGCATACTGGATTCCGAGCGTTGCTGATTTCCATGCCAGGGTTACGGGATTTTATTAGGAAGTAAGCTCTTTATGAGAGTGGGCTCCCATTAACGTCTCACACCAATGGTATTTTGTTTGTGGTAACGCGATTTCGAATTCCTTATCCACTATACCATGGGTGGCAGATAAAAGTGGCCAAAAGTTCCTTGTAGGGAGGGGTAATAAGGTTCACTATTGGCGAGCACAGAGTATATGTGAGCTAAATGGAGAACTTCGACAACTCTCCTGGGATATATAATTTTCAATAGTACATCCTCTAATAAATATTCTCTCTACAGCTTGAGATATTTCTCTGAGCCCATATTCCATCAAAGCTTAATTTGATTTAACTAAACCTGAAGTAATGAAGTTCGTGGACAGCAACTGCTTACACAGGTTTTAGAAATCCCTCTAGAAGCCAGTAGAAGTTACCAGAACTGTATAGAACGCCACAAAACACAACAGAACTTTCTAGAAGCTTGTAGAACAAAATAGAATCAAATGGAACTTTCTAGAAGCTTCATGTGAATATTGTATCAGTATTGTTCCTGCAGCACAGTGAAGGTTTTCAGAAGATACTAGACATTGTCTCACTTTCTAGAAGGTTCTAGACGTACATAACATTTTCTAGAAAGTTCTGTGTTTATTAGACTGTGTTTTGCACCCAGTTATAAATGTTCTTTCACTTTACAATTGCCATACAGAGACCTTATCTATTCCAAACGAACCAATGCCTAACGGAGAAGGCATTTTTCGCAGGATTTCAGTATTCTCAGTTAATATCTACATGTTGAATTTAACCTGAAATAGTTTCAAACTCAGCCCATGGGTTATGGTACTTACATAAACATAGGTTCACACCTATCCAATTACTGGCTTTGGTAGCCAAATATTTCAAATACCGTATTTCCTCTAATGTACGCAGCACTTGTATGAAAACATCTGGAAAAACATGTGGCTTGAACTTAACTACGGATGGATGGGCAAATCAATTGTTTTTAAGAGGAATTGTCTTCTTCTAACTGGTGCTGCTTTGTTAAAATAGGAAACGGAGGCACTGGATGAAGATCAAGTTGCAGATAATCCTTTAAAAATTTTAGAATCTGACGTCTGCGAAAGCTATGATAGTTTTCATGTCATGGACGAGGACTAAGTCGTCTGAGGATTGCAAGTTCGAGCCCGGTCGGCTCCCACTTAGTGCAGCTATTGTGGTAATGCCCTCTCTTGACAAATATATAAAAAGCACTGTGTCTGT
>JANTCA010006341.1:0-29556 GCA_024741275.1 Chironex yamaguchii
TTATGATTGGCTAGTTTTGCTACATGTTTCGTATAAATAGGTTGCCATATACATATACTTTCCTTTCTGAAGTTTCACACTCTGAGGAGTGTCAGACGAAAAAAGCTTTTAAGTAAGATTTTAGCGCAATGTCGCAAATTTTCAAGACGATTTTTAAGTTTTGTACCACAAAAAGGTTGTACAACTTTACAATCTGTTTCTAACGTATTATATGAGGAAATTTCAAAGATTCTTTCGTATGATAGTTCCTCCTTTTTTCGTAGACAACTGGTAAATCAATCAAATGCTTTATGGTCACTTACACAACAAGAAACAAATTTATGTCTTGGAATTTTCAATACAAGTGGCTTGATGTGTATTTTAAGGATGGTAAGCAAATCTTTACGGCGGCGAAGTATGCCGCATCTAGCTTTATATCTTGAAATTAAAGTCAGTTTGCTTGTTGGTCACCACCAGACAGTAGTGGCACAAATGGTTAATAATTAACCAGTGTCATGAACTAGAGGATTCTCGTTCAATTCCGGCTAAAAGGGGAATGTTCTTAATTAGCCACTTCGTATTGAAGATTAATGTTATCAACGAACAGAAGTATGTGACATGTAACAGGTTTTTAGGTCTTGTTGCATGGTGAACTATTAGTAAAACAAATGACAAAAGGAGCCTTACTGAAAGGGTAGCGAAAGCAGGTTTACTATTCAGCTATAAAAGACAAAATATAATGGAAGCTAATGGCCACAAAGACGCTGAAATCCATATCAAACGAGTTGATGATATGACATGCTTAATAGTGTTAGTATCATTACAGAAAAAGAAAATGCAGAGGGAGATGTTGAGTCCAGAACTGGTCGTGCAACACCAGTATCTTGGAAGATTTCAGTAATTGTCTCCTTCAAAAACTGCATGAAAATCATCCTGCCCCAGACCATGATCCTACCCCAGAAAATCTGGAATATTACTGCCAGGATAAAAAATTGAATAGATCCACCAGTGGGGTGCCATGACGAATTAGTCACGATTGCTGACAGAAATAGAGACATCAATACCAAAGTCCTTATGTGAGCAAATACGTGCAGTGTGCGAGAAAAATGTACCTTGGGCAAAAATGATTCTTACGTATGTAATTGCCAAAACAGAAATATTTTGGTACCGCCGGACGAAAAAGAGAAGAGGATAGCGAAATGAATCTTTGTGTGCGACAGTCAAGGAGAAGCTGGGGCAATTTAATGACTTATGGAGTCGCAAAAGAGCAAACTAGCGATATATTGCTGGCCTTCGTACAAAGCAAATTTAGGGACAGTGTTTCGGAAATTAATTGTCAGACTGAAAAGACCCTAATCTCAAATTTGCACTTTAAATAGTTATTTGATAATTGTGGCGAGACAAATTTAGCAAGGGGAATTCAGGAGCCTTTCTGCGCTACCGCATAAAAGAAGATTGTGGGCACAGTACATGTCTCATTTTGCTGTTGGTTGCAAGAGTATAGCAGATTGATGGTATAGCACAAAAAGCGTGCAAGTAAATTGTACGTGCATCAGTTTTTTAATTCACTGGTCAACAGCCCCGATAGCAGTCGGGCTGGATGTACCTCATTTTCCTATTGGATGCAAGAACATTGGACATGATACCTTTTGTGGTAAAATAGACTAGTACTGCCGCATGCGCATCGTTTTATGATAGGATCCAACAGTATTTGAGATTATGTCTTTAGTGATAAAATGAAGCAATAAGGTTGCATATGCATAATTTGTATATTGAATGCAAGAGTATTGTTAGCTTAGTGCTTCAGTGGTCAAAGTAAGCAGTAAAGCTGCATGTGCCTAAGTTTGGTATTGGATGCAACAGTATTGCAACTTAGTGCTTTAATGGTAAAAGTAAGCGGGTAAGGAATGTGAGTCAGGTACTGGTGCTTCTTTTCTAGTTTAGAGCTAACTCCGTCTATTTTGTTTCATGAACCATTGGAAAAATCAATTCAAGGTTTAGTTGTAAACCTAGTTTAAGAGACCAGGTTCGTTGACACTGTACAGTATGAAGAAAGAAACTGAAGTTACCCTGTACTGAGCCTTGCTCCACCCAGCGTGGAGCTTGACATCAGGTTGATTTTTCGATAACTTTAACTGTGAATTACACGTGAAATTGTAAAAATTAAGGAAATGTAAGGGAATTTAAGAATGATTGTAGGCTACGGATAATTTTATTGACGTTAAATCGCCCGTTTCAGACATTGATCTGTAGCAGAAACATCGGAAGCCTCCTGTTTTAGGGGGAGTCAAGGAGAAAAAATTTTCCACAAACCTTTTGGACTGACGTTTGAGTATAGAGCTACTAGAAAGAAGCATATGCTACTGAAGGTGTAAAAGGAATGGAGCAAAAAGCGTTAAACGAAACTGAATTCATGCTTTAACAATACATAAGCCATTCAATACACCACATACAGTCTGTCTTAATATAATGAAATGGATGTTCTTCAATGTAATTTTATGATATTACTTCTCTCTACTCCTAACACTTTACATTATCAACTTTTTGCAAGGTTGGCATGCTCGCAAATATGTCTATTTCTTGGTCAATTTATGGAATCAAATTTCTTTCAACATTCAACAGCGTCAAAGGTCTACCTCTACTTTGCCCCGTTGTGGATTGTAACCTGTTTTTATTAGCTTGAGCTTTGAATATTTTCGCTTACACTTTGTAGAACTAATTGGAAGTGTAACTAGTATTCCGTGCAATTGAAATAAGTCTGGATAAGCCCTTTCCAGGTAGAATTTCTTCAATACTTTTAGAGTGATGAAGAAGCTCCCTTCGACCAAATATGCATTTGATGTAGCTGAGGCTTTAGTTAGTAAGGGTTCCCCCAGACCAAGAGGAAAACTGTGAGGAAAATCTTGATCCTCTAGCGCATATTCAATGCACAATTGTTTTGCAACTTGTAAAACCCAACTAAAATTGTTGCAAAGTCCTCTTATCCTTGCCTCTGTTGTATCACAGGGCGGAACAGTCGTGAGACGGTTGATCCTTTCAGACTGCATATAAGATAATGCCGGATTGGCAATTAACAAAATTTGGCAAAAAACGTGTGCAGTCAGTACAGTCTTGAATGAGGTAAATAAATCTTTTAGACAATCAACAGCACTGAAAGTTTCATGACTTTGAACCGCTGACTTACAGACTTCCCGAGTGCGAATTAAATATTCGAATGATATCCCACGTTATGTAGAAAAGACTTTCTCTAAAGCCTTTTGATGTGACCACCCATCTTATCACTGAGACCCTTTGGGGGCTCTGCATTGGTGTAACATTGGTTAATTTTTGCTTCCCCTTTACTTATACATTACATCATTTTCGTGATTGAGAAAAGAAGCTGTGTAGTTTCTCTAGAATGCCAAATAACAATTTTGCCCCGATACATGGACTACAGGACTCCAGAATGCTATGTTTGCAAAATCTTGATTAAATGGTTGAATATCAAAGCATTGTAGTTTCCTTTTTTAAGAACAACAATTTCACTCCTTTGTACTTCACTCCCTTTACAAACGCTCCATTGGAAGACTGTCCTACTGCACTCCTCAAAGTTTTTTCAGTTCAGCATTTTTGTAATTCCATATACGGAAGCATCTTTTATGCTTTGGTCTGAAATTAGCCTCTCACATTTACAATTTTTCAGAGCTAGTACAGTCATGTATAACTGTATTATTTGAGAGTTTTTGTGTGCCTTTCGTGATTTTCGTAAATTTTAGCTCCTACAAGGTAGAAATTATGGATGAAAAACATTCTTGTAGATATTCATTGTTCAAACCATATACATAACTTCCGACTCAAAGTATGATTTGGGAAGCTCAATTCCAAGCCTCATCCTACTCAAGCTCTGACATCTTAATCCGAAGGGTTTAACTGTATCTTAAGAAAGGAAATCTATTTGGAATAGAATGTAGTACCAAATATTGAAAACTTAAGCATGTTTTTAAAATTCTAAAGGGCTCAAAAGAACAAGAAATACTTAACATTGTAAAGCTAGCATAGCCATCCAGGAAGTGGCACCCCATACCAAATGATCATAAAATAATTTCTTTGTCACCTAGTCTACTAATAAAAGTGGTGGTATCTCATCTTTGTGGCATTTAGACATAGTTGTTTGTATAGTACCTGGAAATATGAAAGGCACGAGAACAGCACGTGACAACGATAGAATGAAGTATAAAGTCCGATAGAATTCCTTAAATAGAGGACTATTAACTAACATATCAACAGGTGGGACAAGTCGCCCCATGCTCCTCTCCGGCCACGACGCCTTGGATCTCTAGTTAAAATCATGATAACGCAAAGCAGTGTTCTTTCTTGTTATTGGTTTTAGTATGACTGAAAATTCTGTGTACTCTGTTATTGGCAAGATAAAATGCCCCCGTACCAATAAAGGATATCCTATTTCCAGATCTCTTTCCCAACGTTGTATGGTAATTACATTCAACTACTTCATACTTTGCCAACAGTTCTTTGGCTTTTTGCTGTGCTTAAGAAACGACTCGTTTATATTAAGTTATGAACTATTCCATTGAAAACGAATTGGAATATTTTTATTCGTACAGGTCTCTGCTAGTTCCAGTCGATAACTATAGGTGATTGCGAGGCCCTGGCTCCTCTTCAATACGTAAGACATGCATTAAAAGTTTTGTGGTCTCAAAGCTAGCGAGATACACTGGTTTAATTATAAGCCACTTTTGGGAACCCTGGGAGTAAAATTACTAGGCTCTGGAACATGGGTCCCGTCATCCCCTAAAACCACAACTTCCCGTAACTAGCGAGAATTGATTTGCTATTTACAATGTCATGCTTATCATACTAATGCTTTTAAAAATAGCTACATTTTGTTCCGTTATGCTCACCAGGCTATGAAAATCTAATTCATATAATTTGGAAATCTATTGTGCCGTAAAATTTTCTTTATTCTCCATAAAACAATTTTTTTCTTAATTTGAAGTTTTGCTAGTTAGGTTAGCTAGTTAATGTTTGAATTTTAGAAGTTTTCTGTCAGTGGAATTGTTGCATTGACGTTTTGGAGGATTACATTTTTTTTGCTTTCTTCGTTGAAGCCATAAATATTTCACTAGATCTGCTTTGAAAAAGCCGAACTCCATATTCTTAAAAATGTTTTGATCCTGGGAATTTTCAAAGGAAGGAGGCTCTACCGTAGTTAAAACTCTGTATAACATGTTTTATCAAATTTCCAAGAACTTCCTCTTTTATGTTGTATGTCTTCATATCCCTTAGGAAGTCACATTGTTATCTGATGTTTCGAAATTCATTAGAACGTTAAGATTGCATATGCCAGCCTTGTTATTACTTTTATTTCTTCAACAGGAATAATTGCCAATGTTTTTAATTAACACCTTTTTCCCTAAGATTATTTGTTACTTGGCTACTGGATACTGGTTCTGCAACGGAAAAGCTAGGCCGACCTGATGTCGGAACGAAATGTAATATGTACCTCACGGATTCATTATCCGTTAGAAGTGTTGTCCTTGGTAACTTCCATCATCATGAACATCGTTTCTTGTTTCTTAAATTTTGGTTGAAATGTAATCGCATTAGCTAAAGCAGAAGTGCGAATTAGTTCACAGCTTCGTATCTCAAAATACGTACTGTTTGCGTTGCAGGCACACCTATCGAGGTTAATTGGTAACCCTCTCCAGAATTTAATCCCAAGGGATATTAGACAAGCGATCCCAATGTTACCCCTGCAAAGTGTTGTGAAATTCAAAGCTGTAGAAAGGAGGGCCAACGATGTTATCATGTGGATTTCAGTGCTTGTGAATAGTAACTTGTGAATGAGAACGGAATTTTGGAATAAATTTATAAGCTTCGTTCCCTAAGGTCATTAATCAGGAATTCACATGGATTAACTCTTACAAAATTTAATTTGTAAGTCTAGCTAATCAAAACCAATCAAGTAACATCTTTCTTTGCTAGTGTAAGCTTACTCGATTCCATGTCACGGGTTTAAGGGGTATAAAATATAAAAATAAATTCAGAATGCTGATAGAACATAAAAACCAGGACTGTTGGACAATTTGTGTTATGTTAAAAAAAACTACTGTCTACACGTGATAATAAAGCGATCTAACTGTCTAGACATTTACACAAGGTTAGAAAAAACAGCATTATAGCCAGGTCAAGAATAACCGTACATATTTTAGACTTTCAACAAGAAAGAAAAGGTGATATTTCCATCTTGAAAAATATGAAATAGTTGTTGTGTTGTCCGATGCTTTGGCGTATTGCATGTAGGACTGAAACTTTACTTAGAGAACGTAGCTTATATGCAGTCTTAGAGCTTTCTGGTGTCTACCAAACAAAGTAAGAGATTTTCTTTTACGTCATACTTGTACAATAGACTAACTACTTTTTCTTTCTTTACCCAATAACATACAGCGCAAAACACTGACAGAAGCCTTCCATGTTCTCTACAGGTTGTCCTTTCAATGTCCTTAAAGTAATTTATTGCTGCCATGGTCGTATAGAATAAGGCTTGGGATAAAGATGTAGGGTTGAGTGCATGGTGAGATATGATACTGTATTGCAACACAGATGATGTCATAGCAGTTTCTTGAGTTTTAGTGTAATTTTGATGACTGACAGAAGAAAGAAACAGTATTTTCATGGACTTGGATGGAAAATTGAACTTTAAAAGTTGCTGAACTGTTTCTTATAGCTGGGCTTTCAGTTAACGCTGAACGCTATGGAAATAGCCGTGTTCGATTCAAACAAGATGATATCACATGATTTTCAGTTCACGCGTAGTTAAAATCCCAACTGATCCAATGTTTCAGTATAGGGTACAGCAAGCAGTTTTAAAAGTTATGGCAACACAGTGAGATATAACAAGGGCTGCAAAGGGCAAAATGAGGTCCTGGAGCAGCTTTAGCTGCATTTCTTGTACTCGATAGTTGCATTACAACGTACATACTTCATTTAACAAACCTCTTGCTTGTTGAGGGCACCAGAGCCAGTACTTTAGCTATCTTTCTTTTCCTGGGTACCAGTACATATGAATGACCAGCTGAATGACGATGTTGATGATGATGAGATGCTACTCAGCATTGTCAATCTATTTTAACCGCAACACTGAAAACTTTGTATGGTATATCACGTCCAACACTACAGCAGAGAAAGGGTAGATATCCTCAGTTCATTTTATCTACATTTTTTCTTTTGCGAAGGAAGGTCACACCGAATTTTTGAAATTATTCATTGTCCTTGCGCCTTAATTGGAACAGCTTTCAAAGGTATCGAAGTAATACTTCTTGTAATCCTTCTTTTCTCTACTGTTTTTATTTAGTGCAAATATTGCTTCACCTTGAAATGGACTTTTAAAATAGACTGTGATAATGAGGAAAGACAAAAAACTGGTGAAATATTATAGCAGTAGCTGAGTAGGAAAAGTGTCAGTGTTAGTCGTGAGACCAAGGTTCAAATCTCATAATTTTAATTCCAGCCATTAAGTTCAGGCAGTTTCCCACAGTTAGCGAGAAGTTCGAGTATTTAAGAAACAATAAGAAGACCATTAAGGGTACAATGGCCCGAAATTTAGTAAACACCGAGGTTTAACTCAGATAACGTATAAAAAAACATGGACGAGAGTACTTTTTAAAAAGCAACGCCAGCATAAACCGTAAGAGTATAGGTGCAGAGAGGGATTCTGTTTCTTTTGCTCTCTCGTACTCCAGCACACGCTTAGAGAAAGCACCCAAATTGTGTTCAATTTTGGGAATGTTGGAACGAAGGATCACTTCGAATGTTTCGTATAGGTGTGTTCTTGTAATTGTAGCTTCGTTACGTTGAGTAGAAATTGGGTTAACTTTGATCGCCAAAATTGAAAGAAGAATTAAAATCAAATGGAGGGAAACAAGAAATTCATTTTACCCATGTTTGTAGGAAATTGAATTCAATGTAATATTTTAATTGATATATCTTGACTTTCCCATTATCAAAATGTTAGAGGGTCGATATTCACACTTTTGGTAACAATTTACAAGGTTACTTTGTGCAGACCTTCCTCTTCAAAAATCCACGACGATTTTCTTATCTCTTAGGAAGACAGTAAAGCTACAACAAATATACTGAATTTGCAGCTACGTTTCCCATGAATGACTGCGTAACATGGTAAAGAGGTTACTATCATAGGAGGCAAATAACTTCAGTGACATGGAGGAAACTAATTTTATTTTACACCCAAAAAAGATAGTACCATCTCTTTGATTTAAGGTCTACATTTTCACTATGTTAAAGAATTTATACGCCTCAAACCAATTTAAAATTGCAGCTGTTTGCTTACTCAAAATACATGCATCGACTGATTTGCTTAGTTTTTGTTTCTCAAACGCATAGGTTTCACTTTAGATTTCTTAGTAGAACTCCCCAGAAAGAAAATAACGACCACTGCATATTGACAACGACTTGAACGCATTATGCTTTTAGCTCCTTTGAATATGAATAGGGTATTATAGGGGTTAGAGCTTCAGTCGCTCCTAATCAACTATTATTTACCTTTAGAAACTAACACATATTGTGGACATCTTTTGCCTGGTCGGTATTATTAGACAATCTGTTTGTAATATCTTAAGATCTTTGGATCATATCTTGTGAGATCTTTGGTTGAGTAGGAAAGGTACCAGTTTTGGAATTGGGAAACAACCCATTGTTAACACAACAAAATTCATGTGTGTCATCCAAACAGCAAACAGAAAGAAGAATTTTCGTTTTTTTATACATACATGCACTTGCTATTTTTAAAACGTATGAAATTTGCATATTTACTACACTGCAAAGTAAGTGTGCTTGAGGCACGAACTAGCCGCTAACCAATGTGTGATCTTAAGGAGTAAAATTTGGGTTTTTCTTTTGATGTAACACGTCGCCATATCTTATGCTGGAATGACAGAGAGTTTGAATTTCACGTCTGCACGTAAATGTGAATCATTTGTCTAAAATCCAAAGTTTTTAAATCTGAGCTCGTTAATTTATCTGGTTTCCAACTAAAGATTACCAACGGCATAAAGTGAGTCAGTATATTAAGAGTGAGAAGTCTTCGAAGGGCTTTTTGTGACAGTGCGTTGAAATATTTTTATGTGCTCGTCTAATGATGGGTTAGAACGGTTATTGACAATATTGGGCTAGCGAGAAGACAGAAAGCAGCATATCACGTGACATTAGAGTTTGAAACTGGCAATAGAAAGCTTAAAATAAATTTATAGATGTAAAAAGGAATCACTATAAAGTATTATCTTAGTGAAGATAAAAGTTAAGCTGAAACTGTAAGCATATTCTGGTTTTCATTTAAACTTAATTCATTCAATGATTGTATGTAGTAACCTATGTTATAGCTTTTGTTAAATTTTAAATACTTTCCGTACTTTTGAGTTCTTAATTATTTTGCTGCATATAATCTGTTACTGGACTTTTGACTTTGCTTTCTATAGACTGTATAGACATGTTAAATGGCCTCGATCTCAGTTTTCAGTATAATTTTCCGAACGTTTCGAGGTACGTGCTTTTTTACGCCTGTTATGATTTTGATGATACACAGCAGCCTTTTTGTGCTTGTCAGTTGTAATACCCTGCGACACAACTGCTGTTAAGAATTAGCAACAGGACTACAGGAGAATGATCTCTCGTTATTTTCTCTAAAAAAGCAGAAGATTTGGACTCTGGTACAACTGGCTTTGCTGTTAAGGAATAGAAAATGTTCATACTTTTAGATACAAGATAAGTTAAATCAATATTGCCTTTTTCATCTATACAACCAGAATGCTGTTTTTTTATTCCTTAGTTCTGTCATTAGTTAGATTGTGTTCTGCAACGTTACTTGTGGGGCATCAAGCATTAGGAAGATAACTCTAGGCATCCTACTCTCCACAGAACAGATGGAATAAGATAAGACAATATTTTATTTTTCCAAAAAATCCAAATCACAAGAAGCTAAAGTGGCGTTGAGTTCCGATGATTTTAGCCCTGGAATATTTTAAAGATGGTCCTATACGTCTTTAAATACAAGTTGTCCAGATTCTATTACAACTTCAGTGCATTATGTGACCTAAATATTAGCAGAATGTTCAAATTTCTTCTCATCGTGTTCTGTTTTCGCTTTGGTGCACCCCTTCGATTGCGCAGAGAACAATTCAACAGATGTTTGATTTCGTCACCTCCTACCACGAACCTTGCGTTTAAAAGGGTTTGAAGAGTACACACAAAAGCACCTGGGAATTTAATCTTCCGCACACAGCTGCCAAAACCGTGTACTGACTGCTGATATCAGTTATCCGAGTACTTGCATATCGCAAACTATACGTGTCACGGAATAAATGAATTGGTTATTGATTTTGTTTCCTTGCTTTCCCTGTCCGTTCAATATTTTCTAGGATTTAATCTGCATTACGATAGGCAACCTTTGCAAAATTTTAGTGCTTACACTCTTTATGACGTTTGAAGGTCAAAAACAGTGGATTCATTAACATGTTATCAGAATATCGAGCGAAAGAATGCCTGTCACTACCTACATTTGACCCATTGTGCAAGGTAGCATCTTCTATTGATCCGCAGACCTTCTGTTAAAAGTATAGGTCAAAATAGAATAAACTTATAGATGTAAAAAGTAATGACGATACGTTTGTGTGTCTCCACGAAATAGATTGTTTTACCAACCATATCAATGCCATCGATCCACAGATCCAGTTCACCCTTGAGGTCGAAGAGAACGGTAGTGTACCATTTTTGGACTGTCTCATCACCATCCAAGATGACGGATCCCTCAGCACATCTGTCTACCGTAAACCTACCCACACCGACCAATATTTGAGCTTCCAGTCTAATCACAACCTACACCATAAGCGCTCCGTAGTCCGTTTCCTCATGGAGTGTGCCCGCAGCAACTCGTCCAATAAGTCACAACTCGATGATGAAGAATATAACATCAGAGAGGTCCTCAAAGCCAATGAATATTGTGATTTTATGCTCAAAGCACCTGCTTTCAAGAGACGACCCACTGCTCCCCGTCCAACTAAAACGTTTCTGTTTCTGTTCCATACATTTGGGGGGTATCAGAGAAGCTTGAGACCATCATTAAAAAGCACGGGGTTTGTGTAACACATAAACCTTTTAACACCCTCAGAGACATTCTGGTACATCCCAAGGACACCACCCCGTTAGTCATAAAACGTGGGGCTGTATATCGCATTGACTGTAAGGACTGTGACCAGTTCTACATTGGTGAATTGACACGTAGCCTAGAGACACGGTTAAAAGAACATCTGAAAACCACAGGGGCCACCTCCGCTGTCGGCGACCATCTCAGGGCCACGGATCAACAGGTATTCCCTGAAAAATTACATCATTAGACAGGGAACAACAATACAAGAGAAGGAAGATACGTGAGGCAGTTGAGATCCAACAATATCACCCAACCCTCAACCGTGATAGCGGTTACAGCCTCTCGGACATCTACCGAAAGCTGTTCTCGTCAGGTCCCATGGGATCTGACGAGACCCGACAAGAAGAGAACCAGTCGATGAATAAAGGCCTTGAGAGAAGGCCAAAACTGTCCGACCAGTAAACTACTTGCTTCTGAACTATAGTTATTTTTATTTAACTATAGGTCAAAACCCCTTCAACTGTGGTTGAGACACAAAGTTTTGATACTTTACCCCCTTTTTGTCATCCACACCCGGTTACCTTACTTTCGTCACCTTGTGCCATTCCATTCTTCTAAAGCTTGTTACTGGTTTATTTTTAAATATGGCGAAAATTCCTAATTCTCTTTTCGGATGTTCTTTACAGGCCCCCTCACTCGAGGCCACCGTCTCCCGACTCAAATGCTTATGTTATTTCATAGAGCAAAATAGCGTAATATTTGTTCAAATCGATGCTATTCAACCCTCAATCTTACTTAGTAAACCTTGAAATAAGGATAAAATTACTTTTACCGAAGGACGATCAGAGATGTTAGTACTTGTACTCGTGTGCAAAAATTTCTTAATCGCCTTGAAAATTTGAGACATTGCGCTAAAAGCATACTTCTTTGATCTGACTCTCTTCAGAGTATGAATCCTCAGAAAGGAAAGTATAGATATATGGCAATCATTTAGGAAACAGGGATCAAACCTACCCAGTCATAACAAATAAAGATGAAAAAACAAAGAAAAAACAAGGCATTATTCTAAGAATCCAAGAGAAAAAACGAACTCTTTCTGCCTACAGAGTCCTGGTTTTCTTGTTTAATGTAGACAGACTCCAAAGCACTGAGAACAATCTAACTATGTCAATTATCCGAAAATTTTATCCTTATAAATTTCAGCGTATTGTCAGTTTTGTTAACATATTGTGGACGTCTATCAGTTTTTTCTGGTGATTAATCCGTCTTACGGAAGCTCTAGAGAGTGACATCATTTGATATTCTCATTTATTTTAAGAATAACACTTTTTCGAGTTCCACTATGTATTTTCCCCTATAATCTACGATATCCAACAAAACATAATGGATTTCATTTTAATTTCTATCGCTTTCTTTCCCGTATGCGTATCTATCGTTAGGGTACGTACATTGATACTGTTAATCCTGGGTCTAGTCCTGGTATAGCAAATAAGACTTCATGTCAATCACTTTAATAAAACAGCTATTTGTGGTCAAGCTGACTAGAATCCACCGTTTAAAAAGAGCGCACTCCCTTGATATTATTCCTAAGTCATAACATAGAAATCATGTATGCTTGGTGACGAAAATGATAAGTAAAAATATTGGTTTATAGACCATCGCCTGTCATCAGCTATCTTACACTTATTTTGCACATATCGCGAGACTAAGAAATTTTTTACCCACAATGTGTGTTTATATATTGCGGTTCTCTTACAACAAACCCCCCTTTAAAATCTTTGCACAGCTAGCAAAAAACCTTCCTTTAACTCCCGGTAATCTACAATTTCCAGGTGACAGCCATTACTTTGATCGTGGTTGCATGTCAAATGCGGTCACCATAGAATCCATTGTTCTAATAACAACTCATTAGCAACCGCATTGGAACTGTATACAACAATGATGGTGGACAATGTTGACCAGGATGCAAAGAGAAGCAGGCTAGAAGATACAGAAATAAAATCGTGTTTTATTCATTTTGAAGATGTTTCACAATCGTTGACACTAGTTCCAGGAACATTGTTAAGGAAGTTTGTTTTGTGCCGTTAGAGATGGGCAGCTCTAGATGGTGAAAAAGCAGATTTATGCCGGGAGAGTTTGTAAAGTTTTTTCAGACGAGGAATATTGTCAGTTGAGATGTTATGCACACGAAAAATGCTACAAACGCATCTGCGACGAAAATAAGCTTTGGAGAGCTGAAGAAAAGTATAACTCCAACACACAATCAGCAGCATTGAGTTCTGACGAAGCCCAAAAAAGAAAGCCAACAAGACTACAGATGGAAACTGGAGCTGCTGAAGGCCTACGCCTGGCAAGAATTGAGCATGTGCTCCCAGTACAATGCATAATTTGCTGCAAAGAAACTGACCAGTTTGTAATTGTGAGTAGGCTTATATCTACATGACTGCTTAATCCTTCTACCCATGATCGTTTCTGTCAAACTATGCCTTCACTTTTCATACTGGAAATCATAAACCTGAAACAAACTTAGGCCTAAATAACTTCCTGGCAAGGATTCCTGTTTGGGGGAAAGAAAAAATATCCACCTAATATAAAGATTCGTCATCAAAAGGCGCTTTGATTGATAGCCTCAATGATCCTTGTGATTTCTACAGAAATACTGAAAAGAATCTCATAAAATTCGTAAATTCAGAGGTCATGGCACACAAGGCACACCCCTGTCATTATGGCTCTTGCGTCTGAGTAGACGGTTAGCTTGGCGATTTCGGGCTGCATTGACAACACTCATGACTGATCAAGCCTATGCGCGCCCTGCAGAGGCATCCACAATGTCTGCAATGCAGATTGTCATCGTTTGGTGGAGGTAGTGCTGGGGCTCCTTCCTTCCTTTGCTGGTGTTTCATTTCACAGTCTGCCCACAACCACTCCTCTAATAACAAGGCTCCTGATACAACTGCTTGCCTCCATGTCGATCGATCTGATGCCAACGTCTCCCACGAAGCAGCATCAATATCCATGTGCAGCATTGCCTCCTTACAGGTATCTTTGAAGTAGAGCTTCTAGAGGTCCTACGGGATGCTTACCAGTTTAAAGCGCACCATGCAGGAGCTGCTTTGGTAGACAGAATTAGACGATGTTGATATGGCATGTTATGATATTTTCTGACTTGAGAAATATTGTGGGAGCAATATGCCTTGCTCTAAAGATGCCCCCAAGAAACACATTGCCCGAGTTTTGTTCCAGGCCACTATTTGGAGGAGATCCTTAAACCCTATGATGAATTGCCCAGACCTTGCTGGACATCGTTGGACATTGACAAGGAGGGAAAGGTGTCGATAGACTGGATGGATTTGCCACCTGCTCCAGATGGAATATTGGAAAATGTGCAGTGTGCATGTAAAAAAGAATGTTTGTCGAACAGATGCTCATGTCGCAGAGAAATTTTGCAGTGCACTAGCCTTTGTCGATGCAATTCCTGTTCAAATATTGCTGTAGTAGATGGAAGTGGAGCTGAAGATCGCAGTGATGATGGTATTCTGACGCATCAGATGAGGAGAATAGTGAGACTGACAATGAATATTGAAAGATATATGCCTCTATAGCTTACTTTCCACATTAGCTATCTGTATATCTGCAATTTGTTAGAAAAGTGTAAATCCACGAAAACAATGCCCCCCCTTAAAAAAGCACACTAAGTACGTTCCTTGGAATTACTCCCCTTTATATGATAATTGTCACATCCTCTACAGAAAAAAAATTCACAACACTTTTTGTACTTTTTAATTTTCGTCTGCTGCTTTCCCTGAAGTTTTAATATATCCTTCTCTCATAAAGCACCTTTCATTTCACCCCCACCCCCGTGATTGAAAACCTGGTTCAATTCGTGGATTTGCAATGTATTTAGCTTACTAATCAAAATGTTAACAATACACTTAACAGCAGTGCTCATAATAAACCCTCCACATGTACTATCAATTCCATCGAATGCTCCTTCGCAACTCCAGGCAGTGAACCAGCACCCCCAACCCTGGATTATTAGCAAGATACCCACAGTTTTCTTAATAAATCGTTATTTGACAAAGAGAACAGTCCGAAATAGTTTTTTCCTCGTCGAGAAGCAATTACATTGCTTTATTCTTTAATAATTAAGTTGATGACGTCATCACGACAACAAAAGTTTACCCCCCCCCAAAAAAAAATTTACGCTATTGTGCCCACATATCAATGGGGGGGTGCCTGATTTTGGTCAGTTATGTCACAGACTCCGTTTCTGCACAGAAAGATTGCAGTCTCTCGATATGTGCAACGGAAATTCGTTTCTGTGCCAGTTGACGACGACGACGACGGTCTATCTAGCCGTAAGTTTTCGTAGCTGTAAGTAGTATATGGGACTCTGCTACAATGGCTTGAATTTGCAACACCTGGTATAAGCCAGCTGCAATTATCGCAGGAACTCTGAAAATAATGACGAGTAGGCATGATATTTAATAACATTTCTCTGAATTACTGTCGATGTGGACGCAAGTTTATGAGAATTACTCTATTGCAGGTGCCATATTTTACTTTATCTTAGTAACAATGCAAAGTCGAACAGACATTTTGTCAAACATCGACTGGGCATAAAATTCCAACTAACAATGCGTTATATCTTTCTTGAAACGAGGTCTAGTTGACAAGTTAGATTTTTTTAACTTCCTAACGAACATAGGACTGCAATTGTTTTGCTATATTCTGGTCTGCTATTGTGAAACTCGTATAGCTTTTACAAACCCGTGCTGAGCCATACAGTTAGAGAAGTTCTGTAAGTAAATTTGTCACTTAAGTTGCAAGTAAACGTGTACGGTCTTTTTGTGGGAAATTTACAGGCGGTTCTGTAATGTACTTGCTTTATAAACGAAAATACTAAGGGAGTGCTTGGGAAAGTTATGAGCCTTTAGCAGTTCAAACAACTCGTCTCTGTTGGCTAATTCTGCAACCTACCGACATTGTCAGCAAGCCTTAGCACTCTAACGTCCTCAGAAAGGATTTTTATTTTGGGGTATTGATCCTAGATGTGACCATGAGAATTTCTGGATGTCTTGTTTAAGATGTAATCACCGATAGCGACACGACATGATAGCTACATATTCGTGAGAGCCTTGTAGCACAGATCTATGAAGCTACAAAGCATGTCAAGAACAATAAACAATAAACAAGAATTTTCGATGAATTCATTCCATTCTGGAAAAAAGGCGTCTAATCATAATTGCATGAATTCATCTATGACTTTGCATTATTGAAGAATATTACATAACAAACGTGTGCCCAAGAATGGCTAAATATTCGTTATCGACCAGAATATATATTACACATTCGAAAAATACAAAAGAAAATTATGAAAGTTTGTTTTCACTATTATTTTGCAACCATCTTGTTAGATAAGGAAGAGTTACATGAGCAAAATATAATGATTATAAATATTTAAGTTTCTTGTTGTTATCTATGATGCTTACTTGTATCATCTACCGATCGCATGAGCAAGATAGTCGGCTTAACAAAACACAATATGAGCTAGTAGTATCAACCAATTGGAGCCAATAAAATCTTGTAGAAATACAAACTAACATAGCATCCGTGTTGTGTGCAATGCTGGTGGAAAACATTACATGGAGAATAAAACAGAAAATCGACGCTATACAGAAATTCAAGATTTTCCATGTTTGATATCTCATCTCTATTCTATTGATATGTCATAACTCGTCAATGTGCCTTACTTGGACTTACAGCCTTTCTCTCATAGTAGGTTTGACATTTCCCAATGTCAGACAACTTGCTGGCTTATATTTTGCGACTAAAATCCTTTGCCAAAAATTTTCACTATCGCTTTTTACAAAAGAGCAATTTATTTGCATCCCTCGAAGTGAGGTAATTTTGTCATTGAATATACGTAACACGCAAAGTTGCAACGCGAACACAACTGAGCATTTCCTCAAGGAGAGAAAACAAAACGAAGGTAGAAAAATAGTTCAATGGCGTTTTTCAAAAGCATAAAATTTTAAAGTAGAAGATTATTTTTGAATCAGACTACCTAGTCACAGTTGCATCACTAAACCAATTGCTTGCCGCGGTGTTTAGGCGGGATACCAACAACATAAGGCACAGT
This sequence comes from Chironex yamaguchii, assembly GCA_024741275.1. NCBI lineage: Eukaryota > Metazoa > Cnidaria > Cubozoa > Chirodropida > Chirodropidae > Chironex > Chironex yamaguchii. The sequence goes on from JANTCA010006341.1 coordinate 17,280, forward strand.
AGCTACAAGGTTTTTGATAAAATTGCATACATGTCAGCCTAATTTACTTCAACAGGAAAGTAAACTAGTAAGTTTGCAAAGGATCATAGTATAAACAAATATTAAGAGCACAACTAACCCTCTCTCTTTGTTTCTATCTCTCCCTCTTCTCTCTTGTTCGCTCTCTCTTTCAACCTCTCTTTCTATATATGTTTATAGATGTCTAACTTTACATTGTGTCACATATTAATGGAAATATGTAAGAACAAGGCTGAAAATCATCGAAAATGGAGATCAAGTGGCTTTACTATTGTAATCAACTTTAAAAGAACCAAAAAAGAGCATTACAATGAACAATACTTAAGCCTGAAATAATTGCAGTGTAGATGTAGTTGAAGCCATTTCCATTTGTCACTTACATTTTTGGCATGCAGTAGAGCTGGAGTTTTCCACCATAAAATTCCTAACCAAGTTCTTTTGTTGCGTTACATATATCTAGGTTTCGGCTCATAAATTTCAACCGTCCTTTGCCAATCCTATGTGTCGCAATGGTACATCACCTTCAGTGTTGAGCTGTGACGTCTGGATGTCCAGTTTGATTTCCTTTCATTTCTTTCTTCTGCAGCTATGACGAAAACTTTCGTATGACGATATTGGTGAGATTAGACACTAACACATAAACGAAACAGAGATATTTTCGACTTTTTCTTCTCCCACTGCCCTGATGGCTATTCATCAGACTAAAGTTCTTCCCATAATTATTGCACTAGGCGTACAACCACTTCCCTTATCGAATGGTTAGGAAATCCTCCGAATTAAACAAAAGAAACAATGATCCCAGATTGTTATCTAAATGCTGGTATTCCATGCATCTAGTTTAAAAGTATTTATTTTCATTTCACTGTATAGTCTTACGCAAATCTCGTGGTGGAGTAGTGAATTTCTCAGCTCCATAAAATCATCTGGGGACTAGGTAAAAGCTAGTAGCCAATGAGCACCTCCTTGCTTATCCAGCTGTCAAATCAGACGAGCTCAACACCACGAAAGGAGAGAATATGTATACTTTCGTTTCGATTACCCATTTCTCGAATCAAGTTCAAAGGAACAAGTTGTAAGACGTCGGTATCTTCGGTTTTGTGAAATGTCTCTGCGCCTTTCCTTTTCAGCCCATTCAAGTGCCGCTTAAACTAATTTTGCCTATTCAGCTCTTATCATTTGTTTCTCTTTGCCTTTTTTATTTAATAAATAAGACAGTGTTATTAAACATAAAATTGTTCAATTGCCCAACCCAAAACGACTTCTTAGTATTATACCAAGCAGGTCTTGTGCAATGGTCAATTCAGGAGTTTCAAATGACGGTCGAGTATTACTTATCTCAGACGAATGCTCAAATCTCATTGTGCTAGAATGTTTGACTATGAAGCGGTAGGTATAATCGCGAAGAAACAAAGAAGTCAAATGAAAGGAAAATCGTTTGCTAAAAGTTGTTAGTTTGTTCTCCCCCTTCTAATTGTTATAACTGAACACAGAACAGGGGCAAGTATGTCAGATCCTTCTGGATTTAGATAAAGTTAGAGTTATTTAAATTTGTATACAGATACAAATAGTTTGATGCTTAGAAAATTCCTACAAAAAACAACACTCTCATTAACCTTTGACAGAAGTTGCCGCTGTCTTCATCCTTAATTGCCTTGTTATAATTTAACAAGTATCTAACATACTGCGAAGAGTTAGAGAGTATGATTAGCTTGCTATCCTGGTCATTCTTTTGTTTGACTTAATGTAGCCGCCAGTTGTCACTTAGAATCAAGCTGGGGAATTATAACACAAAAAAAGAAACACATTCTGAATCATTTAAATTCCCTTGTAAAAATTCCGACGTAGTAGTAATGCATTTCACAAGCAGGTAATGACATTCATTAGGGATTGACGTTATGATTATTCTTTGAATTTTGTCCCTCCAATACTATAATTTATTATTCTGTCTTACCTTCTTTACGCTGGTAAGGCAACCATCCTTTTGACACTAACAAGTGGCTACAAACCGTTTTATCATCGTTGCAAGATGAAAAGAAAGGATGTATCGAAAGATGAGCATAGCCTCCGATGGGACCGGGACACATTCTGCAGTCTGCTTACGACCATAACTTTAGCTCACACAAATAAAATCAAAAGAATATTTTCCCTTGCGTCTTAGACAAGGTGAATATAACTTGATAGGACAAGATTCTGCTTTCCTGTCATTGATCAACCCTATGCAGTCACTAGACGAATGTTTAGAGGAATGAAATATTAATTATAACATAATAAATTTTTGTCACAAGTTCCATTTACAAACTCTTGATAGCATCAGTAAATGAGTTGTTAAAATAAATTCTCTTACAAGAAATACCAAACATTTTCTTGCAAGATTCTTGCATAAAATAAAGTTTGGTAACTACAAACTAATAACTGAAATTTATGAAATGGACACAATTCTCCAGGTTGTGTTGTCCCCGTCCGTAATGGGCATTTAAAATTGCTGTTGAACAGAATGTATTATCAAGCATTTTAAAAATTTGATCCGCTTGTGTACAAATTCCATAGCATTCCTGTATGCTCTCCATATAAGGTAATGTAGGTTTACGAGGCAGACCGAATTACATAATGACATTGCCTGTATCAAAGATACAACTTACAGGATTTTGTCAATTATACTGAATTTGCCATAGAAATTAGAAGAAAACTTTTTAAATTAGTATATTAGAAGAAAATAGAAGAAAACTTTTTAAATTAGTATTTGAGAATACATCACCGCTTCTCCTAAAACCATTTTCTTAAAAAGAACTGATTTGAAGAAAACTTTAAAGAATACAGTCCAATGTCATGATGTTATCAACAACGCTCTGTCTTCAGCAAAATTGTGATTTCTTCCCCTTGTAGTCTCATGCTCTCTAGTGATTATGTTGTATTTTTTCCCTTGATGAGCTTAACCTATTACGCAAACCTTCAGCAAACCTAGTAATTAACTGACGCGAATACATTTAACCAAATGTGGCTTAGTTTCTCTGATCATTTAACCAATCATTGAACATTTAAATGTACGTATTATCAGTACTTTTAAAATGGTTACGTGGCCTATTTAAAACCCGGAGCTCATGCTTAGAAACTTCAAAATGTGGAATGTTTTGTCTTGCAAAGTGAAATTTTAAAATTAGTAAAATAGACTGCTTTGATATAATGGAAAGATAATGGTTCTTACTGTAAATTCCGTAAGTATCAAATTCATTTCGTCTAGCGATCAATGCAGCATAAGGTATCGTGGCATTGAATATTGCATATTTTATTACTAATAAAGGAATTTTTCTTACCTATACCTCTCAAACAAAGTGTGTTCCATATCCAATACTTCTTTCTAGACTGCAAGAAACAATCGCCAGCAGCTAGGATCTGACAGTAAAACCAACAAAAACCTAATGACAATTTTATTTCAGTCTCAATTTTATAATTTCAGATGTCTTCTATCGCAAGTTTTTTCTGATTTCTCCTGGCGAGGTATGTATTTTCACATTAAATCATGATCTAATTAAAACCAATGAAGACGGCAGCGATTTTCTCCATGCGAAAATATGAACGTGTAGCATTATGATAATTTCCTGGCATTGCATGTGAAAGTTATCATCAAATTTCAAATTTCGTGGTATGCTTATCGTAGCATCCATTTATGAATATGTTCATGATTTTACATGTTGAAGTCAGCGATATGTCGAGGCATATACACCTCTTACAAAGATCATCACAAAGTGTCACATTTACGAAGGAACATTCCACACCCTTACTTTCAAAAGTAAAGACTGGATCAAGCATTCTGGTAGCCATGTGGACGCGATCATAGTAAACACCATGTTTGGCCTGATTAATTTGAATTTGATATGGTCACTTTGTTTCACGAGTTACAACATCATTTGCCGGGATAATCTGCGCTCGACAAGTACAACTTGTAAGCATATTTCAAGCAGGATTCTTAGTTTCTTCAAAACTTTGTTTCTAGAATAGTTTGTTAGTTCAAATATTCAAAGTCAAACATACAAAGAACGGGATAGTGAACCTATTCGCTTTCCTCAAAATGCGAGATTTAGACCCAACATGATAAAATATTCAGAACCGATGATGGAATACAATACATCTAAAAAAGAAAGCACAATTTTCCCTAATTCCCCTGTTTACTGTAACTAATGCTCATGCAACTAGTGAATACACTTGTAAGTGTAAATTACGAAATGGCGTTTATTACATCAATTTATTGTTGTTTTTTTTCTACAAGTTTAACAACTGCTGTTTTTTCTGCCTTTCGTTTTCTTTTGCAATCATAAACTTGCTCTTAGGTTCGTATTGATAATAATTTGTATTGCTATGGTACGCAACAATTCACAGTCAAATTTTTCAACTTGTTCCGGTATGAATAATCCATATAAAACAATCCATCCTCGAATTTCCACCTACGATGCATTAGTGATAACAGAATCAGGATGGACGCAACATCGTGAAGTATCTGTCTCTCGTTGGTACAATTGACCGCTCACATGTATAACAAACAAATAGATAAACTATCACTTTCTTGACTATCTTGCACAATTTTCTTGAACCTCTTGTATGCAGCTACAGCATACTACATATTTGTGCAGAGTCATGGTGAATAATGGTTAATCTTCATATTGACCGATACACCATCAGCTCACATGAGTAAGATTCCAAAACAGACTACATAATACCCTTTCCAGAAGTACATGTGTCCTTACATGTTTTAGTTAGCCTATGTAAAGTTTTCATGGAAATTCGCGATGGCAAGTAGGACTAGGAATATCCAATCCGAATGTGAAAAAGAGACCATAACAAAGACAGAACACATTCAAATAAAGAAGGGATAGTAGTTAAGAATTGTAATACAGGAGGAGTGGAATGTGAAGTAAAAGGAGAAAAGACAAAAGAATCTGGAAAGAAAAGCAAAAGTCATTGATGTTGACGAAACTAGAAGATAAAGTGAAAACTATGATAAAAAACTATTTTGGAGGTTCTAGGGAGGTTACCCATCTTGACATTTCTGGACTATGTTCATGCATTATGGAAACACGGACGGGACTGGAAATAAAACAAGATTGTTTCTGGATGACGATTTCGTGCCTGATATTCAGGATACAACGGCTCTTAGTTGTTTTCTTCACATTTTAGTTCTCATAGCCGGTGGATTATTTTCAAATATTTTTCTTTGCGTCATCAAATAATTTTAAGCCAAGGGCTATCCGATCATAGCAATGTATTCCGGTTTATCTCGGTTTTTTAGAGAAACACATCATTGTTTGAATAGACGTGGTAGCGTTTTCGACCCAGTTACTGTTACTGTTTAAAGGTAATGGATAAATCAGTCTACAGTGGCGTAGCTTGACTCGAAGTAACTCACCTTGCATAATGTCATCTTTGCTAATTTCTTGTGAAGAAAGTACTATAGATGGAGGTAAATGAGAGTATTTCCCTAGAATAATCGTAATGATATCAAAATACAGTACTTCTATGAGCACCTGGCAAAATTTGCATCATTATATATATGTTACTTGCATAAATTTCTGGCTCTGAAAAGCCTGCTGGGGATTGCCTCTTCAATGCTAGGAGACAGACGATGATTACTCTAACAGAATACACAATGCTACTTGCTATGTAAGAGTTTTAGAGGTTGGAAATGTGCCTGATGGTTGCTTTTAATCATTATAGTTTACAAATCCAGTAACACATAGTTTTGACTTTGCGATTAGGATAACAACTGTAATTAAAAAGCAATCGGATGTTATTGCTATTCAAGAAAATTCACTGTGCCTTCCAACATTTGCCACACTCAAGTCAACTATATTACCATATCATTACCTTTAAATGCGTCTTTGAGTAAATCAAATGATCAATATTCAAACTCTTACTGCCGAAAAGATAAATGCTTGTAAATGAAACCTTTCTAAATCCTTAACTTCTTTTTAATATTTGCCAAGTAGATAACTGTCCGGCTGCAGCAGATTAAGTTCTGAGAAATCAAAAGGTGTAAGCTTTGAGGCAAAACATAGACAAATTAGGCTTGCTTAACGACAAAAGAAAAGAAGGAATTCATTCTTTTGTGCAGCCTGATATCCAAACCAATGTTTTGACCTTTTATGTGACCTGGAGTAGAGTTTCTCATTACGAAAAATCATCCCCTACTTTGATTTTCGTTAAGGCTTTCACTAACTTAGTTAGAATGCTGTCCCATAGGATTACGTGAACATAAAATGCTTGCAAAAACTTTTACTACCCGCTAGACGCTTTCTATCAGTAAAGACGTCCTTACAAACTCAAAAGCAATACACCGAGGTGTGAATTTACCCTTTATTTCAAAGTAGCTCTTCGCCGGCACTTTCACAGAACTGTCGTTTGAAGTATTTTGAAGGAAAAGATTTAACAACGGGCTGCTGTGCCTTTCAGACAACCCAGGTGGAATACTGTCATTGCCACATACTGTCTTAGCGTTTTACTCCTGCTCTGCACCGTACGATATTCTCCCTAAGACTAATCTCTCAACACTGGCTCTCTCTTTTGCCACAGTTCCAAGTGTGTAAATAATGGGCGCAAATTTCTCTAAGCAATTTTCACGAGCTTAACATGTTTTCATTCTTAACTGGGCCTCATTGGAAATGCAAGACTGATGAGTGACTTGGTGTGCAAGCAGAAAAACTCTTAAAACGGTAGAAGGTACGAAGGAAACTTGATATTTACTTAATTTATTTTAACACTGCTGTTTTATTTGTGTTAAGGTGTGTTAGCGCGTTCTGAGGTTTACTTACTGCGATGTAGCTAGGCTGTCGTACGGTATTAGTTCTTTATTTGCTCCCAATATTTCATTTATTCTGTATCTCCTGTTTTTGTTTGATTTTAGTCAGTACAGAGTTTTATACTGCACCCTCATATGCCAAGCTGCATTCCCTATTTGGAAGCACCACGTAGCGTCATTACCTTATCTTACTAATGGAGATGAAGACATAAAAATAACTGAAATGCTATAATACGTATCAAGAATCGCATGAATTCTTACCCATCGTTTACTAAGCGAATACCTATGTTGGCGAAAAGTTAAGAAACATGATCATGCTCTTTTTACTGATTGTAGACGAGTGCCTCTGTCTCCAATCTGACTGAACCTTAAAGTTTATAACTAGATAAAAAGCGAGGACAAATCTTAGTTACTAAGAAAGATAATTACATATCTGTTGAACACTCGTAAAGACAGATGTTAAGAATAGTGTAAATGTTAGCTCTTTACTCTAAAAGATAACATAAATGACAATGGACACTAACAGTCAGGGCCTGCTAACCTTGTAAAGTAAAGGTATACTGAATACGTTGAAGCTCCCGTGAGAAAATTTGTAGCTTTTACATGGTATTAATTAGCAGTAGCAAATACTTTTCACGGAATCACAATGACAGAGCTGGTTATATATAAGTGTTTCACATTGTTGCGAGAAAATGGTGAGAGACGAGGTACTTACGGCGGAATGATTGTTCAAAAATCTGAGAAATAAAGGGATAATCTACAATAAAACTCAAATATTTGTTCCTATGTAGTTCTAAGTGTATATGCCCTAATCTCTGTTAGTACAAAAAAATAGCTACTGACTTAAATTTGTCTGTATGATAAGTGTACCCCAATTGCAACAATTTATGTGACCCGTGTGGCTGATCCGTAAGGAATAAATACTAATTTTATAAGAACCAAATCTCAATAGATACAAAAACGTATTTTTTCTAGGCACATTCCGGTAACAGGGACATGGTAACTACATTAACAAGGAAATTCAATAATTTTTGAAAAACCAGTGACAAAATTTGACAACCTGCACTATATAAAAACAATTTTTTTTTACAAAGATGGGAGATTTTTCGAGAACCAGTTTCCTAGTAACGTAGATTATAAATTAAAATAAAGATTGACCATTTGTTGTTGTTTTTAAAAACTGTCTTTCTTTACTCGATAGTTTATTTGGTGTAGAGCATAGCTAACTGAAAGGAAGGCATGGAATGTCCTGGTAAAACATCATGAAGAATAAAGTACTTAATACTTATGATGCTATCAAATTGTAGTCAAAGTATTTAGAAAAAATGAGACGACTTAAAGGAGACAATATTGACTGAACATAAATGTCCTAGAACAAACCTTGATCAACAAAAAGCAAATTTTCAAATGCTCTTTTGAGCTCTGAGCTCTGTGTAGAGAACGTTTACTTCGTGCCATAAGAACGTGTCTTTGTCATACTATTATGTTTGAGGAAACGATGTTTTTGGTTTAATTAATATCATTGTTTCCTCTCGATAGAATGCCGGTGATGTAAATCTAAAATGTTAGTATACTTCGTTATGTTTTTGGTGTTTACTTCGAAAGGTTAAGGACATTTCAAACTACTTTTTGTGCAACTCATTACGACAACTTCTTTTTACAAATAAATCTGCGTGAAAGTTCAATGTTCTTTGAACTAAATATTAGCAGTGTAAAACTGTGCTTCACGATGCTCTAGAAAGGTCCTTGTAAATGAAAGTCAAAGGGTTATAGAGATAAACGAGTACTTTTACAAATGTTTAGTGTTATGTTTATGGAATCACCTATTACAAATAATTCCATTCTGAGCGTAGACAGGCCTCAGTATCTATTTGTCTGTCAAGGTTTCTTGTTCTCTTGCATGTTCAGTTATCTTTTCAGCTTAAAGTGACGTACTCAGGAACATTTTTACTCACTGCACGCTCTGTCACCCATCCTCTACCAACTAAGTTCTGTCATTCTAACCGGAGTATTTCTAAAAACTACGAATTTATGTCCTCTTGAGCCTCTTCTACATGTCATTGCTGGTTGTGAAGTTTTAAACAAGGTTAATGAGCATGGCACAAATACTACATTTTACATTTTATTACTGCAGAATCTGTCAGAAACACGGTTAATTACACTAACACGTCTAATCTCCATCTGTGATATGTCATCTCTGCTCTTTCATTATGCTTTTCAAGTAATTGTCTTTGCATTTTGCAACTGAATGTCGGTTTGAATTTGATTAATTGTTAGTCCTTCAATAGGCACACTTTAAATATTTTGTACGTAGCCGACTGACGTTATGAACATGTCAAAAGATTAAGGTTCCGGCAATAATAAAATAGACTGCATTATTCGCAAAGTTCTACACCGATAACTCTTAATATTTAGTCTGCCACTAAACAACAGAGATGATTCACAATAATGTAGTGTCGTTGGACTAGTGCATGATCAGAAAAATATAAGATTTCTAACTTTACTGGCAATCCATCCTCGAATTTCCGACCGTCAAGGGCTTAGCAATGTGACATTCATTCACTGATGGATCGTTCTTTTGTTTAAAATGGCGCCAAAGTTACAAGTTTTATATTTTACAAGTAGAGAGTAGAGCGATTATGAATTTGTGGAAGCTTTACGTTAGGATGTTAGATTGTTATGTTATGATTGTTATCGCACACTTCAGTTCCTTTACTACATGTTTCATTCCAGCAACTAATTACAAGATTCCTTTGGGGAAACACTGGTACACAATACATTTTAATTTTCATATGATGATATTTTAAGAAGTCCCTTGTTAAGTCGAAATTTACTTGATTCCCTGAAGGATTAATTTTTTATTGATGTTGCAAAACTGGTGCTACATGATATTTAATGAAGTACTGTTGTCTTTAATTCCAAAATTCACGTTGCTTTATCCACGCTACGGGATTCAACTTTCCAAATTAACACACTAATTTCGATGTAAAACATCGTTCTAGAAGGGTGTGTGATGGTTAAAGTCGAATGCCATATGTCGAAATATGTAAATGCAGGCAATAGCAGACATAGCCAGGTATGATAAGTCATGAACAAATTTAACTAGCATAATCAAAATTACTACATATTTCCAATAATGTATCAAATAAATGAAATATTAATTCAGGGTTGAGTAAGTTACTAAAAATTACCAGCAACATATCAAATGAATGAAAGGTTAATTCAATGTTGAGTACATTGTCTTTTCTTATTATTTACCCTTCTTCACAGGAGTTATCTCTCTTTTATACAGTATGTCTCTTATCGCTTGGTTCTTTCATAAACACGTGCTCAGTTAACACAGCAAAAAAAAAACACTATTTACCTCTAGGTTAGGTGTTGTAATTTCTAAAAATATGTCTGCCTTAGCAGTAAGCGGAGATTGGCATAGTGTTTGAATAATTAAAGTAGCTACAGGTTATTTGTAGCCATGCGAAATTCCAAATGAAGCTGATTAGTAAGATGTACCAAAACCTGACCGTAATTGTTTCCATCTACTTGAAACTATGAGTTAACGGTGTCCTATTGTAGAAAACGTCAAACTTTTGTCGGGCCTTTTGGAAAGAGTAGGCGTTAATTGTTTTTAACAAAACTGGACCACACAGACAAATAACACCAGAAAGCTTGCATGTCTAGCGCTCATTTTCTTTGAAACTTGTAGCAAACAATACTGAATCAATTTTATTCATCTCATTAACATGAACATCATCTACAGTTTTTTATAGAATCAATAGCGTAAGATACAGTACATTTTTGGCACTATATGCTAATTTTTGTGCTAATCTCGTACTGTAGAGCATGATATGTAAGATCATACCAGGATCTAAAGTGGGTGATAACATGGAAAGCTATCGGATTATCCGACGTCCTTAGACTTGTTTACTTTGATATTTATGCTGCCTTTGTCTATTCACTTTCTATTTATGTTGCTTTATTTATTGAGTCATATTTATTCATTCGTATGCATTATATAGGTGCATTTACGTTCTGATATAGGTAATTTTTTTCTGCATGTTAAATTGCATTGCATTAAACTGTATGTTAAATTGCATTGCGTTAAACCGCAGGTTAAATTGCATTGCATTAAACTGCATGTTAAATTGCATCAAAATCGGAGGCTAAATAGATTCTACAGTTGGCCTTTGATGCGTTTGATACTCCACATTAAAATCAAATTTATGCATAAACATCTGTGATTTGCGTATTGTGAGAATGCAGGTTGAAAGATTGTGGCTAAAGCAGATGTTTGGTTATTGGGCGATCTGTTGGCGCTAATACTTCACCGAGCATTAGCGCATTTTCTATAATGACTACTCACTTTTTGAGCAAGGCAGTTTCTGGCAGTTTCCTTGACTGTAGCACTGGAGTTCGAAAAGCTTATAGAAGTGGAGGCCATTATGACACTTAAAGATGATAAGGATGGTGAGGATGATGAGACACCATCCCTTACATACAACAACTCAGTTGATGCTTCAGTTTTGTGGAGTTTTATTCCACCTTTGCAAGGTTTTTGAGATGCTAATTCTGAGTCAGACACTCGGTGCTCTACTTCGATTTTTGACAACTGTATTCCTTAAAGTCTTATCGTCACAAACGTAAATGTAATCCTTAATAATAGTGGCAATTCTTACCTCAGACGAGAACTACGAGACTAATAATAAACGTGAGGTTTCTTGAGAATTTAGTCCAAGCTAGTGGCATCGTAAGACAAATAAATTGTTACGCAAAATAATGGCAGTGATTCATAGAATGCGAACCGTCAGTCCTGTTATCTCAACTTTTCGTTATCTTGACGCCCCGATGTCGACAGATTTTTTATCTCCGTAGGCAAAAATCTCGACTTTTTGAATGACAAAAAATCAAGTGCAACATCGAAATCCTAATAGAATTTTAAATTTAAGTTATTTCGTTATAAGGTTTTGACCAATTTATACCTAACTTTTTTTGCTTTCTGAAAAGTCCGTGATACTTGGCTGCTTCAATTTTTTTTCGTGATTGCTACTAACGATCTTTGGAGCTCGTCACATATTTTTTGGAGCTCCTTCTCGTCATTTGAAACAAACACCTAGTAATTTTGAACTACCTCAATATAAGATATTCGCTGCTGAAAGCCTAACTCCCCAAAACAATGTGGAAGAGTTGTTGTTGCCAAAGAAACATGTAGTCCCTGAAAATGGCGGTTTAGAGATTTCTTTGACTAATTGACCTCATCATGACATATTTTACGTCGTACATCATTCGTCTGATGATCGTCCATCATGATGCGAAACTCAGGTTTAAGATATCTTATTATATATATATTATGAGTATTTTCCAGATGTAAATATATATATAAGAGAAGGAGGTTAGCAAAACCAGAACAGAAGAAACTCCATTAGTTATCACTTATCATCCAGCTTTAAGTAGAACCATTGATATAGTTAGGAAATACCA